>PVIW01003974.1:0-147752 GCA_004026585.1 Noctilio leporinus | reverse complement strand
GGAACGGGGTAGGGGGGAGGGAGAGGTAGAGGCAAAGATGGGGAGCAGCTTAGACAAGAACCTAGTATAAAGGAACCATGGACATGGACAACAGGTGGGATTGACTTTGGGGGGAATGGGTGGGTGGGTGGGGGGACAGAGGGGAGCAAAAAGGGGATGGATGTAATACAACAACAATAAAATTTAAAAAAAAAAATAAAATAAAATAAAGGTCACAGGTTGGATTCCCCAGTCAGGACACATAACCAGGTTGCAAGCCAGGTCTCCAGCCAGGTCCATAGCTGGAAGCAGGTGAAGGCAACCATACATTGGGTTCTCTTCTTTTCTGCCTCTCTTTCTTCCAATCTCTCTAAAAATAAATTAAAAAAAAAAATCTTTAATAAATAAATAAATAAAAATGGAGATACATTAAAAAAAAAAAAGAAAGAAAGAAAAACTTTCCTGACAGCCCAATCTAATGTAGCACTCTCACCTGTCATGGTCACATTATATTGTTTAATTTTTTTTCACAGTCTATATTTCAATATGAATTTTTTCCCATTTATTTGTTTGCTTATGTATTCTCTTCTAGCCCACATTTAAAAAATAAACTATATAAGAGCAGGAAGCTTATCTGCTTTTCCAGCTGCACCCCAAGTACCTGGAACTGGACCTAGCATGTAGTGAGACATTCCTTTATACTTGAGACTGAATTAACAAAATACAGACAATCAGTCTTTTGTCTAATTCATGATGAATATTACTCAGAAAAAAACCCCACAAAACAAAATTGACAATGACTAAAAATTGCACACAGTAAAATGTATTATAAGTAAAAAAATTGACTAAGAATCAACATTGTTGATTAATATTGAAAATTCAAAAATTTATCTGAGAAAAAATGTACTTGTTCACAATAATCAACAGAAATAAAAATAGACAATGGCTAAAACTGCATATGAAAAATTTTGTTATTGAATAAAAAGAGACTGAAGAACCAAATAGTCTAAACAAAATTTTTATCTGAAATTTGACCTTGGACAATTATACTTGGTTGAAGGAAGAGTCATAAGGGAGAACCCATAATAGTAGAAAATATAATCAGTAACATTTGATATGTACATGGGAGGAAACACCCTGAAGAATAAATCAAATCTTCAACATAAAATTCATGAGAAAGAATTGATTTTGAGAAAAGTAATTTTTGTTAAATGAAAATGGAAAAAATAGAAACTGTTTAAGTGGTTTACTTAGAAAAATTGATCAAATAATAAAATTGGTTCAATGTGGTTTAATTCAAAAAATCTTTCTTGGCAATGGTGATATAATTGTGATTAAAATGACTGTGTTCATAAATACTGAATCAATATATTTTCATGGTCAAATGGTGGGATCACAACTTCTTACAACCTGGAGATATATATCTTTAGAGCAACAGGAATAAGAAACCACTAAATTGTGAATCATTAAAAACAGACCAGTGTATAATGTGCTAAGAATAAAAAAGTGCTATAGATTCTCAAGGGAGCCTCCTCAGCCACTGATAAGCTGGCAGCCTTAAGAAAGTCACTCAGCTCCTCTGGGTCTTTGACATAGTCAACAATAGTTTGAACTTCCCATTTAAACTAAAATCAACTACAGAGAGTTGATGAAAGAAAAATACCGAGGATGGAAGCAGAAACAGTAATAGGATATATTGGCTTAACCTTTAGGGGGAACATTATTTAGGGCATGGGTGGCAAACACAGGGTCCACAAGCTGAATCCGACCCTCCACCTTGCTTTATCTGGCCTGGGACCTTGTTTCTACCTGGCTCAGTTAACTGGTAAGGAGTAGTTACATTAATGCAGACCTCAAATGACATTCGGCCCTTCGAAGGCAACCCCAAGGCTGATGTGGCCCCTGGTGAAAATGAGTTTGACACCCCTGAGTTAGGGGATAAGAAGATGACAAAACACTGGAAAAAGAGGCAAAGATGTTACAAATAAATTGGAGAATAGAGTGATGCAATGTGATAGGGCCTGAGGATCTGAGCATATTTGAAGACAGGCAATCAAGTGCTATTAGGAGATAATGTCAAGAACAGAAAGAAAGCTCCCCTTTATAATTTAAAAAAATATTTGTTTTAGATCTGTGAAATGTGGCCTTGGTATTTTAATAGGGAGTGTGTTGAACCTATCGACTGCTTTGGGAAACAGCCTAAGTGCACTTCAGGGGATGAGTGAATCGAAAAACTGTGGTACATTTACACAATGGAATATTACACAGCAGAAAGAAAGGAAGAACCCCTATCTTTTGCAATAGCATGGATGGAGCTGGAGAGTATTATGCTTAGTGAAACAAGCCAGGTGGCAAAAGACAAATACCATATGATCTCACCTGATAAAAGAACCTAATGAACAAAAACAAACAAATGAGCAAAATAGAACCAGAGGCATGGGAACAAGGGACAGACCGACAGTGACCAGAGGGAAGGGTGGAGAAGAAAGAGGGGAAGAAGGGGCAGGGTACAATCAAGGAACTAGTATAAATGACCTATGGACATGGACAAACAGGGTGGGGATTGACTGCTGCAACAAATTACATGCTACAAACCAGGTAAGTTCAAACAACGAATTTATTCTCTCGCAGTTCTGGAGTCCAGAAGTCTGAAATCAAATGTGGTGAGGGCTGCCATTTCCTCTGAAGGCTCTAGGGGAGAAACTATCCTGACCTCTTTCAGCTTTGGGGAGCTATGGCACCCCTTACCTGTTGCTGCATTATTCCAATTTCAGCTCTGTCATCACATGGCCTTCTTCTCTCTCATGTGCTAAATCTCCCTCTGTCTCACTTGTCATTGAATTCAGAGCTCACTCGTTAATCCAGGATGATCTCATCTCAAGAGCCTTAATTTAATTACACTTTTCCCCAAATAAGGTAACATTCACAGACTTGAGGATTAGAGGTGTGCATATTTTTTTCAGAACTCCAATTCAATCCAGTAGGGAGAGGAAAAGGTTTGGATTAGCTGATATGGAAAGATAGCCTTAGAGCAGGGAATAGGAGAATAAATATGATTACTAAAAAGGGATGATGTCCAAGTCAGAGTTGGATGCATGAATATTTCAGAGGCCAAGACTGCATGGTTTGCCAGCAGCCTTTGGCAGCTGGGAAGCAGGAACAGAGCAAGCAGATAGCAGAGGTAACTCAAGGAGGATGTTTATAGGTGGGCTTAACAGAGGGGTAAGGACATGAAAGATATACCCTTTCCATCTTCCAGCTACAGAATACAACATGTCTTTTATTTGTGTAAAATAATGCACATTAAATCATCTTGTAAACTGTAAATCATTTAACCAAGCAAAGAGGTAAAATTTCTATCTGTTCCCCTCACTTGTCCCCATACCTGATCCTTATATTTCAGATATAGTCCTACCATCCAACTCTACCTTCCTTCTTCTACTCTCCCAAATCCCACATAAATAAACCTTTAAACAAAATCTCTATTCCAGTATATCCAAACTATTTTTCATGAATGATGCCTGCAACAACCATAGGCTAAGCGCACTAATCACTGATAAATACTCCCAGCCTCTCCTGGCTCTCTGACATGCTGGTGGTGGAGTATCTGTCTATATCACATGGATATTTTTTTTAGTGTTATAGAATTTTCATTTATTGGTGGGTCCAGAAATACCTCAAAAACCAAGCCTGTAGGTCATATTTCCAGGGCCACGCTCTACCTCATCTTGGAAGGCTTGCTGGGAAGTGAAAAAGCACAGGTTACTTCACAAGCTGCTAGATCTGTGATTTTTAAAGTTCATTTTTCCTTTTTATCTTTTTCTGTCTTCTTTTTACAAAGCAGCAGAGCTCTCTCCTCAAACAAAAATTTGTATCAAACAGATAAAAGTGGGGCGGCCTGGTTTGCAGTGGGGGAGGGGAACGCAGAACTGCCTCTGCCTGCTTCTCCAGCCCCTGGTGTCTTTCCCCACAGGCCCCTCCTCTGATGTCACCAGAGCACTTCTAAGGAACAATTTCTGAGCAGCTGCACTAGCTAACTGTGGAGTAGGCTTAAGAGTGCAGAGAACAGAAGCAGCCTTTTGGTGCAGAGAAGTTGAATATCTTGTCCGTATTGCACCTGACTCAGACTGAACCTCCATAAGTGAACTATTACTTAAATAGTGGAATTGCCAAAGATTTGCACTATGAGAGGCTTTAGATAACACCTAGGCCAATTCTGTCCTTTAGGGTCAGTTCTGGACTATTCAGCAGTAAAGAACTGCTCTTCCTAACAGGAACATGCAAATTCTTTCTTTCTTCTTTCTGTGAACTTTGCAAGAACACCATTAAAAATATCTGATATAGAAGTTTTCAGGATGAATGGTTCTATTTTCATTAGTGTTGACACCTTACCATTTTTGAGAATGCCTACATCCAATTAAGGCATCTGAAGAAAAGGTGTCAGGCCAGGATCCATTCCGTACCAATGCCCTCATTTCCATCAAGCTACTTTCTGAAGAGTGTCCTTCTCTTCTTCCCTGCTCATCTCTTCAAGAATTTTTTCTTCTTTCCAAAACTTCTTTCTCCTAATCTGAGGATATTAAGCCTATTTATTTCTTAGTCATCTGACATGCCCAAGATAGCACAACCCTTGTAAAATCTGTTTTTATTGCATTCCAGTTGGCGATTCTCCCTGCTTGAATAAACTTGCACACATTAAAAGTTTTAATAGAGAAGTAAGGATTGCAAGTAAGTGTTAATAGGGCAGGCCTCCAAAATGAGCCAAGTACAAAGGTATTTGGCAGAAGAAAAAACAGTTTGCTAACTTGAAATTGCAAGTTAAACAGCCAATGAAGTTAGATTCAAGTGCCATTAGTTGAGAAAGTTATTCAGTAAAGTCTCTTAATACAAGTCAATAGATACTCATCCAGTACCGCCTATGTGAAAGAAATTGTGGCAGGCTCAGTTATGGGGGTGGGGGGAGCTGAGGATGGGAATACAATGCTAAGTAAGGCAATTTTTTTTTACAAGGAAATGACCATATTACTGGAAGGATTAGTCAATGAACTGTAATGTAACACAAGGAAATATTTAAGATAAATTTTGAATAGTGAGGAGCAATCCATTTGTATGTGAAAAAGGGCAGGTATTAATGAAAATGGAAGAAGGAGAAGATACTCAAAATTTGTTGCAGAGTTAAGCTATATGTATAGTGTGTGTACCTGGCTACAGAAAGTGAGGGAGAAAGTCCAAAGATAATGTGGTTTAAACCTATCTTAGTGAAAGAGTAGAGTATCATCAGAAAGGAGGGCAAAGATAGCTATAAAATGATAAGTTTTGCTTTGGGTGGAAAAAGTTCAGGTGCTAAGAAGTCAATATAGGTACAGATACTGATAATCAAAAAATCAGAAGAAATGGGGTCTTCAGTTCACTCAAATCATTTCGTAGAGTGATTCATAAGAAAGAAGATGAAAGTCCTCAGAAAACAAAAGACAAAACAACACAAGAACAACAGTAAAACAAGGATAGCGACAGAAAGGTACAGTGGACCAAGCACTGGAGAGAGAAAGTTTTAAAAGAAAACATGCAAATATCCATAGCTACAGAAAGGAGGAGAAGGAGGAAGACTGAGATGTTAGAATTGGTCATTAGCATGCCTCTGGGGACCTTAGTGAGCGCTGTTTCAAGAGGATGGTGGTTTATCCTTACTTCATTGCCCCTGTTTATTCAGTGTCTGCTACCTCATTACTTGAGTTTGCAATAACTGTTTAACTTTATCTCATGGCTTCTTTTTATGCAACTTTTCTGTTCCCTCTGCTAATTACATCCTTATTTCCTCAGGATTTTTTAGTTCTAGAAGCTCATCTTGGTTATGTGCAGGCATTACAAGTTGTTGGTCATCCGGTGGATTAGGTGCCTCTTCTGATCCAACTGTCTGTAATTAGGAAATGCCACCCATCACTGGTGTAGGGCTGGCCTTTCAGCAGGAGCTGGGTGAGGTCAGCACTAAAGGTGACATGTCCAGTATACTATGTCCACAATATAACACTCTATGTCAAAAATGTAAGGTTCCAAACTCTAAATGAAATTTTAAACAGTACCGACCAGGAAAGAAAAACTCTCTTTACACCAGTACCTGATTAGTTCTTAAGTCCATATTAATAACACCTTGCATTTGCATTGCACTTTAAATTCTTCGAATGCTTCCATAAAATATTATTCTAAAGGGGCTCTAAAGACAGAACAGTATATACAAAAATACCCTACAAATGCAAATGAATTTTAATGAAAAAGTATATGATGATTATGTCTAAACAATGCCCCATAACAAATTGTCATAGTTTTAAGTGCTTAACAAAACAATAAAATCTATCAACTTTCCTAGTGCTCTATCTTCGATGACTCTTAAAGCAATTCTGCAGGTGAGTGATGGCAATTATGAATTTGGAGACCCAAAGAATTGGCCTTTCCAAGTTCCATTGTTATTACATAATCAATATGAGGTCAGATGGATTTATGGCCTTTCCTCTGAATTTGGTGCCTTAGACATAATGTTGAAAATTGGAAGAAATCCTGGACCCATGAAAAACAAATTAATCCAGTTCAAAGCATAGCGGTTCTTCTGAGGTTCACAGTAGCAGTGGGACAACTGAGCTACCATAAATTAGTTAATATCATATCACTGCTTCTGGGCAGCTGCTGGGCAAAAATTCCTATCTCCTAAGTCTCAGCCTACTAAGTACTCTTCATAATTCTCCATCATTGAATGAGTAATGTGATACTAAAAGAAGGAGCAAGAAGAATGGAAAAAAGAAATATTTTAAATTCTGATCCACCCCATTGTCTTTATTTTATTAAATGTTACCACTCTCCACCCAATTACCTAAGCCACAATAATTTTTTTCTCCATCTATCCACCAACCATATCCAATAAATCACTAAGTTTTGTCAGCTTAGGGTACCTGCAAAATATATCTGGAAAATATTTCCTCTCCCGTCTTCACCATTACCACCTTATTCTGAGCCACCATTGCCTATCACTTAGACTACTATAAAAGCTTCCCAGTTGGTCTTCCTGCTTCAGTGCTAGTCTGCCTACAGTCCATACTAATAGACTGGCCAGAGTAATACTTTTAAACAAAAATCATCTTGTTGTTATCCCCTATGTCAAATTCTTCACTGGCTTCTAGTTTCATTTAGAGTAAAATCTCCACACTGTACTCAGGCTCTGCATGACCTTGGCAGCTTTCCTAAGATCACTCTCTCTCCTTCTCACTGACAGCTTCAGACACAGCAGCCTTCTGACAATTCCTAAGATGTGCCAAATTTGTCCTGCCTCATGACCATCATGCCGTTCCTCCCATCTGCCTAGATTGTGCTTCCCCAGCTCTTTGCAGGTCTGACTCCTACTCAGACTTCAACTCTTACCTTCATGGAAGGCCGCTTCATGGCAACCCAATGCAAGTAGCCTCCTACTCCCTGCCTTCACCTCAATTATTCTTTACTGCATGACTCTATTTATTTCTTCCTAGAGGTCATCACAATCTATGTATATTTTACATGTATGCAGTTACCTACTGTCTTTCTTCTTCATTGCAATATAACCTCCATGAGAGCAGAAATCTTATTTGTGTTATACTATCATTGCAGTCTCAGGGAAGAGCCCAGTGCCTGCATACAGCTTGTCCTGTCAGTTCTACCTCTGCTGTCCATCTGAAATGCATATTCTTTCTGCCCAATTTCCACTATCATCATCCCAGTCAAAACTACCATAGTCTTTCCCTTGGACTAATGCAATAACTTTCCAATGGGTATCCTTGCTTCAGCTCTAGCCCAGCACTTAATAAATATTTGTGGTGGAATAATTAACATATTGTTGTGGGAAGAATGATATATAAAAGGGATGGAAATCTGGATCCTGTGGGAAAATCACTTCGTTTTTTCCAGGCCCTGAAAGAACATCAAATAATTCTCCCCAGCTTTTGCTACTGAGTGAGTGCTACTGAGTGAATAACACGAGGCATTTTTATACAAATTCAGGCACAACTCAGCTGAAAAGCCACATGGAGAATAGAGTATTCAATTTTTCGATCTGTGAGTTACTCTTCTAGACTTCATGGCACTTCTAGACTTCAAAATCAAAAAGCCTATGAAAACAACCCAAATGCCCATTATTTCAACTACAAGTGCCCACAAAAGAACTATTAATTAAAAAAGGCCTCCACAGTCCTACCCCTAATCAGGCCATATGGGAAAAAATAATCTGGAGACTTTTCTCTAATGTCTATACCTATGAAGTTGGGGGGCTATAGATCCCAGACAGAAAATAGGAAAATGGATAACCTAAGAGACAACTCCAAAGCTTTCACTACACCTTTAAACTAGTGGTAAGAGAATTATAGTTCCTGATATCATTTTCCCATTGTCAGTTCTGAAAACAGCTTCTGGGGAGAGAATGAAACAAAGGAAGTATGCAATCCCTCATGTCAGGATGGCATCTCAATCATTCCAGGCCTGTTCTACAGTCTTCATTTGAATCCCACCAATTTCAAGACACCCCAGGCACTATCCATAATACATGCTTCCACACAAAGTGCAAATGTGTATACATATGGACTGTGGCAGCCGGTTATGTGAGAGGCTGAGGGTGCTTGAAACTGGTGTAGCTCGGGCAAGGAGCACCTGCTACTTGCCTCATTCGAAGTGACTTGGAAGGAAAAATCATCCTGAGGTGACAGAAACAATTATGTAAGTTTTTCTAGAACTGACAAAAAATGCATTTGACTGGCACAAAGCAATTAAGGCTGCCCCCTTCTACACTGGCACCAGGCCATTGCCCCAGGTTAAAAATTCAACAGACATCACAGGGAATGTTAGCATCATCTTGATAGCACGTTTCTCTTCTTCATTCCTCACCACCTGCCATGTTATTTCAATGAGGTTCCGTGAAGCAGCCTTTGAAGCTCGAATATGTCTTGAGGGAATATTCTAGATATTACCAGTTAGTTTCATTTGGGTCTCTCCCCATCCCCCATGTAGATTTGCAGACTGTGTTGACCTGGAATCCATCCTTGTGGTGAAACCTCAGAGCTTAATCCACTAAATCGGTCTGGCTTTGAGCCCCAGAGAAAATGGGATTTCTATAAAATGTTCACTTTAAAGAGAGATTTGCTCCCTTCACAGCTCCTTTTCTGTGTCACACACCATTAACTCACAAAACGCTGCCTATCGTCTCAGGCAGAGGCTCAGGCTGGTTATGCATAAAAGGGCAAACTCCTGCATTTGCTTTGTGTCTTAATGAGGCTCCATTTGGTTCACGCGTGCCGGGGGTTCTCTGCCTGAGTCTCTGTATCACAAAACATACCACACACCAGTTCGCTCACTTTCTTGCTTCCCCTGAGTATCAGAATTTGATACAGTGACAAAAACATGGAGATGCCATTGTGATTTTGACACCCCACCCTTTCTCCCTGTTACAGAAACTTCAGGAAGGCTACCCTCACAACCCAGCACCAGTGTACATGCAGACCCAGGAGCCCATGCATTCTTCATTGGGAGTCTATGCAATGTACCTCAATCCCAAAATGCATTTCAGAAACACCACTGACTTGGCATCACTGGGCCCCTCCTTGCTGCTTGGAGAGGATGGTGGTCATTTTCTGCTCATTACCCGCCCCCCATTCATTCCCCACTGTGTTCTGTCCTCCCTTGTGCCCCTGCAGAATGACTCCTGGTAGATGGCATCACCCAGGCTCCTAGCCAATTGGCTTCTGTTTAAGGGAAGCCCTGTCTGGAAGTCAGAGGTGGAAGGAGAGCCAGGTCAGGGTTGTTCTTCCCTCATTTTCTCTCAGTCTTAGGATTCAGTTTCTTGGAGTAGCTGTGTTGCTCCAGAACCAAAAATACACACCAGGAAATTCTTTTTCCTAGGTTCCAGCTCTTAGGTCTTACACTGCTATTTTCTTCCCTTGCCACTTCAGTTGTAGGAATGGCTCAGCCCTAGTCTATACCTGCTTCACTATTCTTTAATTGACCCTAACTCTGCCAACACCTAAGCAAACAGTTCCTCCATTAAGGGCTCTTCATTTGAACCTCATTTATGACTTCTCTTTACCCTGATGCAGGTAGACCACCTGCCTGGATGAGAGGCCCATCCCTGCCCTTAGAACTCCGGTTTTCACACTCAGACACCTCTGCCTCAGTCACTCTTGCTACTAGATTGGTTTGTCCTTGGGTCTTTTCCCGAATAAAACATTGCTGCATTCTTCTAAGATCATTTTGTGGCCCCACTTAACTAAATAGATGTGTTTCTTGTGGTTGAAGGTCTGGTTCCTGGCCTGGACACCCTGTATGCTACCCTAACTCTCTAGAGCTTGAATCCTACTTTCATCTTGAAAACTTCTCCTGCTCCAAATGATGGCACCTGAATTTTCTTCTCATTATGTTCACCTAGTTAGATGTCTAAATAGTACCTGCCTTTCCTTGTCCTTCTGCTGTGCTTTATTACTATTGATTGCATATCCATAAAGATAATGGCTCACTATGTCAACCAGGACGACCACCTATTGTTTTTTAGTTTTTTTTTTTCTTACAGCTTTTATTTATTATTTCCAGAGAGAGAGAGAGGAAGGGAGAGAGGCAGAGAGGGAGAGAAACGTCTATATACAGTTGCCTTTTACCTGACTCTAGCTGGGAACCTGGCTTGCAACCAGGTTATGTGCCCTGGCTGGGAAATTGAACCAGCGACCTTTGGGTTTGTAGGATGGCACTTTATCCACTGTACTACCAGCCAGGGCTGTCATCTATTGTTTTTTCCCACATTCCCCAGATTGCATGTATACTCTGCTTCACTGGTCCTACAACCCCAAGTTCACCTCCCAGGGTCAGGGTCCTCCCTCACCCTAGGTGTACCATCTTGCTAAGTTTCTCTATACATCTCTAAAAACAACTTCCTGCCAGGACAACCAGTTTCCTTTTTTTCCCACATTTTCCAGTTACCATGTCCTATCTGCTATTTGATCAATTGATGACAACTCATTACAATCAATAGCCACCCACTTCACTGATTCCACATCTGTGTGTCAACCAATCAGCAACAGTCTCATCATTTTGAGGGTCACCAATTAGCAGTGGAGTTACTGCAGTGACAGTTCAGAAGCCTAACCAGTCAACAAGTCTTGCTTCCCCACACTGTTAAGTTTGATACCAACTAACTGCTGCCTCTGTCATCAACACAGTCCTCAAACAATCCCTGACCCCAGCCCCATCTAAGATAAGCAGCCTGTTTCGCTCAGAAGGATTTTGGTTAACCAGTATACTCTTTCTTAAGTAATAAATCCAGCTTTTTGTCTCATTTACTGAGTAATAATAGCTTCTCTCCACAATGCAAAATAACACCTTTTAGCAACCTAATAATAGAAGTAACCTTTCTTATAATAAAAGAAGTGTATTAGATCTATAGTGAGTCCTATACTTAATGGTGAAACAGTAGTGGCCTCTCTATTAAAGGCTTTCATTGCTAATCTTTCAGTGAGAAAGATAATACCAAGGCATTAAAATAAGACAAAGAAATAAGGAACAAATATTAGAATTATTGTGATTTTCCAGGAAATTATTTTTGACCAAGGAAATCCAAAAGAATGAAGTTACAAACTGTTAGAACCAAAAATGAAGTTCAGTGAAGAGATACAAGCAATACTAACAACATTAATGGTAATTGTTAAGCTTTACTGAGTGCTTTGTTGGTTTTATTTAATCCAATTCTCACAATAACCCTTTGAAGTAAGTACAATTATCCTCCCTATTTTAGAAGTGAAAGACAATGAAATGGCATAAGTTGCCAAGAACACCCTGTTTGTACATGAGTCCAAGACTGAAACCCAAGCAAACTAGTATCATAAATCTTGTCTTTAACCACAGTTACAATGATCTCCAAGACTTTTATTCATGATCCTCATGAGTAAAACTGATAGAGCAAGCATCCCATTATAGGTATATATATTTTTTATCTTTAAACTGTATGTACATTATAAAACAAATAAAAATTGAAATGTTTAAAGAAAAAGGTAAAGATGAACTAAACAATATTTTTTTAAAATTTTTTATGCTACATAAAAAGCTTCTTAGCTCTCTGTGAATTAGTACAAGTAACATAATTAAATATATGCCCTCTGATTTTTTAAACCTATAGCAGGGACACAATATCAGACCACCCATTTGTGCTATCACCAAGTCCAGTTTCTCTTGACACAGGAGGTAACAACTGTGAACAAAATTGGTTGGGGAAGAAGATACAGGCAAACTTTTGATTTACATGAATTATTTAAATGTTTTAAGAATAAGAGTATATTTATTTGTTACTAATATAATTAAAAATAATTTAAACCCAACCTTCAGTTGATTCCTATTGTTGTTTGGATAAATACAAACACATTTGCATGATCTGGCCCTTGATTGCCTCTTAGCCAACACTTTTCAACACTTCAGACTCTGCTTTTCATTCATAGTGGCTTTCTGTTTTTTTAATAATCAATTCCTCTTCCCCCTCCTAATTTTAAGATTTCATGTATGCTTTTCCCTCTGGAAGTTTTTTTCTCCCCAACACCCACTCCACCCCTTCTCCTCCAGCTCTTCCTTATCCCTCAGCAACATCACTTCTCTGGTAAAGCCTTCCTAGACCCACAAATAGAGGTCAGGCCTCTGTTACAGCTCCCTTCACTTATCATAGATTATAGGTATACATCTATGTGTATGGTTATTTGATAAATGTGTCTTTTCCATAAGACACTAAATTCTGCCAGACAAAAACCATCTATATTAGTCACCATTGTATCTTCAGACGCTAGTACAATGCTTGAGTATATACCAGATTTTCAGTAAATTTGTGATGAATTTGTGGTTGAATGAATTCATTCATATTCTGTGATGGCAGCTTGGACATGGGAGGGTCAACAAAAAATTCCTAAGTTAGCTCCCCTTCCATGATACTTGAGGAGGAATCTGCAGACTTTCATGTGACCCTGCATGTTGGATGACTACTGTGCCACCTCCAATGCTGGCTTCCTCCTACTCCCCATGCCCTGGGTTGAGGTGGCAAGACAACCATCATCTTTGGCAGCTTGCATCTTAGATTTGAGAAAGAAGCATTGGTGAAGGATTTACCAATGTATGAGTGCTCTGAAGAAATGTACTTTGCTCAATAGGTGCTGCCTGAGTTTGTTTTCCCCTAAAAGCAGAGCCCAAGACAAGGACTTGGGTACAGGTAATTTGCTTGGGAGATAAGCACGGGAGTAGGAGCAAGGCAGCAGGGAGAGTGAGACAGCCCCAAAGGAAAAGCCAATAGAAAGAAGCATTAGCAAGGTTTTTACTATAGGTAATAGGGGGTCCATTCAGCTAAGACTTCTAAGAAGCATAAAGAATACCTCCTGGAATTATCTACCAAAAGGTGGAGACTAGGGTATTTATCTGCAGGCTCCCATCCCCCTTTGGTTAAGAGTAGCCCGTGAACATTAACTCCTATGCACTTCAGGCTGCACAACTTCTCAGGCATCAACCTGAGTGCCACCCACAGACATTCAACATGATGGTAATGGGAGCAGCAGTGAACAAGTGGCTCTGATTTGTAATTGCAACCTAACCACCAGAAAGACAACTGCTAGGGCTGCACATTTCATACAATAATCAGAAATTCAGAAATGCAGCCACTAGATGAAGACACTCTTTGTCTGTGATGATGAGCATGGCTTTTGCTCAAATTGACAATTTAAGTTGGCAATGCTGATAACTACAGAGCAGCCTGCCCTGTACTTCTTACCAAGATGCATTGATTTTAGTTCTCCCATGAGCCTCTTGACTTCTTTTTCCTCCCATATCAAGGGGAGTGACAAGTCACAAGCATCCCAGTGAATAAGGTCAAGAGGAAGAAAGAGAGGCTATTTCCTGCCAAACTTTATATCCTTCATGTGCAATTGCATGCTGTTGGGTGACAGCTACAGCCAAAATGAGTGCAAGCTCACAGTCGAGCTTTAAGAATTACACAACGTGTAATGTGGTTGAACATCCTATAGCTCACATCTGTAGCTCTGTTCTCCCCTGCCTCCCTTAACCTCCTCACACCCCACTGGCCCCTTCACTGACTGATTGCAAAGACAGCCAAATGATCAAACTCTCAGATTTAAAGACCTACTGATGACACTTCTAGGTCCTTCCTTTCCATCCATGGCTGAGCAGGCTACCACCAGACAGTGTGATCAGTCACCTCCCTCCCCATCTGGCCTCCCCACCACGCCCTCTGGGACAATGAACCCTCCAAAAATAAAAGCATTCTGACCTCTTTGTGTTTACAAATACTTCTGGAGATCTCTAGCTCATTCTCTTGTATTACTCATTTGACAAGTATTACAACTCACAAACTCATCCTTTTCCCTCCGGTGATTAACGTACTTAGGTCTTTTTACAACAAGTACACTTCCTTCAGGCCACAGCATTTGATAAAGAAAGAAATCCTTGATATTATTAATTCCCTGCACTGAGATTTTGTTTAATAACTGTTCTGTCAGTGATAGATCTGAAGAGGTAGTTTGTGTTTGTGCCTGAGAGAGTGAGAGGGAGAGAGAGAGAAAGGGAGAGAGAGAGAGATAGAGACAGAAAGAGATGGAAAGATGGAGAGATGATGGGGGAAGAGTAGGGGAGAATGGGAGGATAATTTGATTGTGGCCTACAGATTAAGGAGGCCGACAGGGCAAAGCACCTCTTCATCCAGAACTGAGCACCAGTGTGACAAATCATGGCTTTCTTTCCCTACCACCACACCTCACTATCTGATCAGGCCCAAGCCAGTCAATCACAGCACATGATTTGGGAAATATTTCCTCCTTGTCATTTGGGAGAACAATCCCTGGCTGGAAAAAAATCCCCAACCATTATAAAATAAATGGAAAAGCATCAATCAGCTGAGAACATGTATTCTATTGGTTCAAGGCAAGTGATGTTTTCATTTAAATAGGACTGAAGGCAGGGTGGTTTGATTTTTCACAAAGACAATAAAGCAGAGCAGGGGAATATTTGCATATAAGCTATTGCCTTTTCCTCTTAGATGGTCTTGTTTATGCAGCAAGACCAGCAACAGACAGTTATCTGTGAGCCAGGCATCACATAGTGGCGTAAATTACTTGTCTAATTTGGTATAACTCGAATAAAAGCACAAAAGTCATTTCATTGTGTGCATACACACACACACACACACACACACACACACACACCTCCCTCAGTTGAAAGAATAGTCAAATTGCAGAAACAGTTTCCCTTTGGAATGAGCCTCATTCAGGGTTTTAATGATTGGCTGCAAGGATTCTGCTTTGAATCCTTGAAACCCTACAGAGAAGAAGCAGGCCGGGCTGCTAAACCATCACATGGGACAGACACTGCTGAGACCCAGCCTTGCTCAGTGAGGTCCTGAAACGTTGGTCAGCCCATCCCTCCCTGCCCCCTCCCTCTCCAATCATGACATAACCTTCTACCCTCCTGCTGTCCCCAAAGATAAAGAAAGACATGTTTGTATGACTCACAGGTCCATGAACTCAATCCAGACGGTACATAACTCACTGAATGAATGAGATATGTCATTTCCAGGCTATAAAGATAATTCACTGCCTCACCTTTTCGTAAGGGGCCTCATGACCTGGTGCTTTCACATCTGCCCCTGCATCTGCAGCCCCAGAGGCCCTGGAGAGCCCCATCGGCCCTACTGGCGGTGAACTTGGGTTTGCACTGCTGTGCGTGTCATGTGCTTCCTCCTGGATTATGAAATACACACACACACACACACACATAATTATACATATGTATAAATATATAAATTACAAACACATAAATAAATATATATTTTCTACTTGTGATAACCCCAAACACAGGAACAGTTTTTCTCCTCATGCATTAATAATAAAATGCAAATATGCTCCAGTTTTTGTTTTCCTTTCTTAGGTAAAAGACAGAAACTTCCACGACAGAATACGTGGATGACAAATTAACCTGAACAGGTTCTGGGTAAAACAGTGCAGAAAGCTAAATTGATTATCTATTGCTTTTCCCTCCATCTTTCTCACCTTTCATCCTGCCACCTCCTTACCCCCAACCCAGGTACACCATTGCACACATATACACATATACACATGCACACACGCTTACACGGGCAAACACTCAAGTTATCTTACCACTTTAAATCACCCATACTCACTTTCCTAAAATGTCCCTTTAATTACCTCACTGAGATCTGTCCTTTCTCCCAGGGCAACACTGAAAGCCAGCCTTTACTTGATTCCTTTTACCCACCCAAAGTCTATACAATCATCTTTTGGGTTATAGCTGCTTTCCACAACCCACCTACCACCCCCTGACCAGGAAAGAGTTGCTCTTTCCATTTCTAACTCCCTAAAATCCATCTAGACTTTATGTCCAACGTTCTAGTTTGAATAAGTTTCTCCCTCAGCATTTGACCTTAGTATTTCTTCACTTCTCAATTTTTCAGACAAAATACTTTTTATTGTTCTTGCATCTGTTTATTACCAGTATTATTAGGCCAGATTCTAAGTGCCAGTGAAGACTGGTGTCCACAATTACATTGAAAACACACACACACACACTCCATCCAAAAATTTCATTGCACAGAGCCAATGCTTTGTAAATTTTTGCTATTAAATCTTAGCAATTTTAAGTCCTATGAGAACACCCTGGAAGAAGACATTTGGAAACAAATAAGAGTTTGAAAGCAGACCAAAAAAAGAAGAAAAGAAGACATTAGCATTTGGCAAGTTCCCTAACCATTCTGATGCCTGGCATTCTTGCATGTTAAATGGTGATAATAAGGCCTTGCACTGGCTGAATGTGGGAATTAATAAGACGAAGTGTGTATGGTGGGGGGCAGAATGGCTGGCACAGGGTTGTTCTCAATGACATATGGTTAATAGTAGGCACAAAATGCTGGCTTCTTTGTCCTCATGGATCAGACTTGCTACGGACTCCAGACTCACCTCAGTGATTTCTGGGGTGTGTTGTTCTGAGGGTCATTTTGTGATTCATGCCTCCCCCACACTTCCCATTTTCAGCATGGCTGTCTGATCATGCTCTCCCACTTCCCACACTTCATTGCTGCCTTTCCTAATTTTGCCTTTGAAAAAAACAGCCATACCAGTGCAGTCCCTATTTTCCAAGGCATACAGAAAAAATAAATATTTAAAAACCCTTCATTTACGACATCTCTCACTCCAAAGGGTACCAAACAAGCTATTGGGGGCTGCCACACAAGCACCTGTGCCTGGTAACCATCTCCCTAGCAACAGAGTTCCCAATGGCCAGTGGACGATGCTCCTTTTGAAGCTCTAGCAGAGCTTTAGTTGCCAAAGCATGTCTGCTTCTGCTACTCGGATGAATCAACATCACCTCGTTTAGTGTGCGTTTAAATGAAATCGCCAATGACGGCCCAACTCCAGCTGAATGACAGAGGGTGTTGATGAATTTCAGAAAGAAAGGTAAACACATTTTCAACAATCTACAGTGAATTTTGTTGAAAGGAAAAATCTACAACCCTCTCTTTCTTTTGCTGCCTGGATTATAAAAAATTATGCTTAGAAAAATACTCTTTTAAATCATGGGTGATTTTCCCCATCTCATCAAGACCTTGGGGGTAGTAGCCCAGTTGTTTCAGCTTTGTTATTTTTCCCCCTGCTTTGAATCCGTGAAACCCGGCAGCGGCAGCTATGCTAGTCTCACAAGAGCAGCACTTAGCCCAGCGTCTGATGTCCTCTCCCAGGGATTCTTAGAACTCTGCGTTTTGAGATTCTGACAACTATTTTGGACTGTGCCTTTTGTTTTCTGGCAGGAAAAGTTGAAATGTGTTTTTGAAGCTACATTTCTCAGGGAAAGATATATTTTTTTTCTCTCTCTCCCCCTTGGAATCTTTTCCCCCAGCCTTGGAAAGTTCTTGCATTTCTATGACACCAAGAATGTGCCTGTGTCACCTGTTTGTCTTCTTGTGTTGGAACCAGAAGTCTTGATTTGTTTTAAGATGCTTAAGGTTCTCATCCCCATTTGGTTAAGATGTTGAAAATTAAGGTATGCTGTTAAAATGGGCCACTCATTAGTTGCTGGCTGACTTTCTTAAATCCCTAAATATTTTTCCTTTTTCCTAACTACTTTTGAAAAAGGTAAACTAAGAAAGAGGAAGCAGTTCTGTTACTTATTCAGGTCTAAGTACCTAAATGATAATATTTGACTTCTAAGTCAAAATGGGTGATTCACTGTCTGGCTAGGAAGAATGCAAAAGAAGCCATATGCTTCATTCCATATGTTGTGATCATGTGCTGAAAATACCTTTGCCTTGGTCTTGCACTCACTCATTTTAAAGATGATTCACAGAATGGATTAACACTGTTTTTCCCCACGTTGGCTTTAAGAATGGGAACGAAATCGGGGGCCGCTTTATTAACAGGCCTTTTGGAGAGTCCTAAAAGTCACCAGTAGGTGGCACACCAGCACAAGATGAAAAAGGAATTCCGTCCCAGGGGGCCTACTCCCAGCCTCTGTTAAAGGCTTGATTTCCCACTTAGAAGCAAGAAAATGCCATGGAAACTTTTGTTTTCCTCTTGGAGCGAAGGAGGAGGGAGAAGGATGGAGGAGGCACAGCCTGCCTTACATTGTGTTGTGTGCTGCCCCATAGGCACATCTGGACATTATAAATCATGCCTTGTTGGAATTCAGCAGTTTCTGATCTTAGCGACAGCCCCATTCTAAGCAAAAAAGGAACCAGCATGTTCTGTTTAGCTTAAAAACAATCAAAGTTACAAGTAAGGGGACTAAAGAAAATCCATTAAACAGAGGGGCAGACATCAGTGAGATTTATTTAGACAGCCTGTATTGGGCAAGTAACTTCAGAATTTGCCAGCTTGCTGGTTCCAGGTGCCAATGGGTTCTTGTCTGTAGCTTGTTCTACTTCTCAGACAGGGACATGAAACGACACCCGAATTTTACCTTAAAACTTCATCTCTTCTCACAGCCCTTTTTACGGAGACCCACTACCAAAGTAAATACATTTTCTTATTATTCTTTTCTAATCTGGGCAATTGCTTGACACTGCACAGTACCTGCCTAGGAAAGGGGCAACACTTCTGCCTTTCGGAATGAAATCACTTCTGGGTGCCTGTGTTCCAGCTCAGCAGAGTTTCAATGTGTCCACCACTCCCGGGCTCATGGGTGTCCATGTAAAGTACCTTTAGACCATGTGCACTAGGATCTGCCTAATCTCATTAGCTTTCTCATTTTCAGCATAATATTGTCATGGTGCTGTGCACCAGTGCCCCAGAATGATGGCTTGTCAGAATGGTGCCCCACTAATGAGCTAATCCAAATAATACTCAAAACCCCAAATCAGATTTAAGATGATCCAGTCTGGGTAGAATTAGAGAGTGAGAAATGCTGTCTCAAAGAACAAGTTTTCATTCTCTTTGTTTTGCCTTAAAATAAAATAGGTGGAGTGCTGTCAAACTCCCCCCACCCCCGCCTTTGCACAACATTAACCTTCATTGCACACTTGGGAATAATAAACAGAAAAGAGTACATCTGTATGGATTGGTATAAATTTCCCTGAGAGGATTAGGAAACTCGCATATACACACATATGCAAGCTTAATATATTCAGCAGATCTATGTCCTTCACAGCTTCTAGTTTTCCGGACTTTCCTGTGAGGCTGGCCTCAAGACCTTACAGATTTTGAATCTGATGTGTTTCAATAGTGACCTTAGGATGTAGGGTTAGGTCAAAAAAAATTTTTTTTAAAGCTTATTTGTTTCCTTATTTCCCCTCAGGGTAAAGCTGGCCTCCAGAAATCCCAAAATGTATAATAGCAATGTTCAGGTCAGGCCCTTAACAAAGGAGCTAGGAAAACAGAATGCAATCAGAATCATTGTGGTTTCAGGTGTTCCTAAAAATGAAATCTTGGCTGAAAAATGGATGCTTAAACTGGTTTCTTATTTCTGTAATTTTCTAGTATTTTTTTTTTTTTTTAAGATTTTATTGATTATTTTCAGAGAGAGGGGAAGGGAGAGAGGCAGAGAGGGAGAGAAGCATCAATGTACAATTGCCTTTCACCTGCCTCCAGCTACAGATCTAGGTGGAGACCTGGCTTGCAACCTGGTTATGTGCCCTGGCTGGGAATCGAACCAGCAACCTTTGGGTTCATAGGCCGGTGCCTTAGTTATTGTGCTACCAGCCAGGGGCTCTAGTCTTTTTGAGAATGAAAGAAATTACTTCCGTTGGAAAAAGGCAATCTTTAGAATCACCAAATAGCAGGCCAGGCCAGCACAGAGCAACAGGGCAGCTGTTGTCCATTCTCCTCCAAGTACAGCCACTCAGCTGCCCTCGCAGCAACCAGGTTCAGTCCTCTACCTTGCTGCTCCGTGAAGCTCAAAGAATGGCACTTGACTTTCAAGAGTCAAGTTCAGCAAAGCAGGGCAGTGTGACATTGTGTTTTGATGCATAAACCCAGCCAATTTGATCTGAGAATAGTAGTTACTCAGAATACATGTATGGACCAATCTATACTCCAACTTTTCTATTGGTCCTCATCTCAGAAGTGCTTTCTAATCAGTGCACAGTTGTCCCTTCCCTGAGGTTTTCAGAAATTATTTTTTAATGAAGCACTGATAAAGTGCTTCAGATTTAACCATCTCTCCTTACTTTTTGTACTTCCATTTGATAGTATGTTTCATTTTACATTCAGAGAATAGTCTGAAGAGGCCAGACTCAAAAAACCATGTATAATTTCATTTATATATAATCTTCAGAAAAGACAAAATCATAATAACTGAATGTCAGATTGTTCGTTATCTGGATGGAGTTTGGGATGGGAGATAGGGAAAGAGATTGACTGTGTAGTGGCAAGAGGGAACATTTTTCAGTAGATGGAAATATTCTGAACATTATTTGTAGAGCTAATTACACAAAGATACATATTTATCAAAACTCACAAAATCACTATAGGTCTATGTTATTGCATATAGATTACATCTCAATTACAATTTTTTTTCAAAAAAATTTTAAAATCCTTTTTGGTTAAGTTTATATATTTTATAAAACTGCCATCAGCCCTGGCTGGTGGCAGAGTGGATAAGGCACCGGCCTGTGAACCCAAAGGTCGCTGGTTCAATTCCCCAGCCTGGGCACATAACCAGGTTGCAAGCTAAGTCTCCAGCCAGGTCCATGGCTAGAGGCAGGTGAAAGGCAATCGTATATTGATGTCTCTCTCCCTCTCTGCCTCTCTCCCTTCCCCTCTCTCTAAAAATAATAAATAAAATTAAAAAAAAAAGAATATTAAAAAAAAAAAACACCTTGCCATAAACGGCAAACACAACAGCCACAGTGAACCATTTTATGTCTGTTTTGCCTCTATCACACAAGCTTTGGAGCTGTAGTGGAATTTGAAGACAATAAGAATGACATAGGTAGGCAGGTATAAGCAAGTAGGTATAAAGAATGATAGTGCCACGGTTTGCCAGGCCGCCACAGCCTTCCTAAGTTTCTTTATCCAGTGCACAGGGAACGTGAGCCTGTTATGTTAGCTAACCAGACTTCTGCTGGTCTGCTTCTGTCCACCGCACCGGAGGCGGCTGGCTGTGCCATCCTTTTCTCCTAGCCCTACAAGGACACTAATACCGATGGGGCCCACTCTCTGCCTCCTCGGCTTGCCCCAGGAACAGGGTGCAAGTGGATGATCATTTTTCTTTGTGAATAGGGACACAGGCACATCGACTCACCCCTGGAAGAAAGCAGCCCCTGCCAATAGTCTAAAACAGTCAGGAGGGGAATGAGAGGCCTGCTAGAGCCTATCTGCTCCCCTGCTGACTCTAATTACCCAGTTGGGAATTTTACAATCCTCCTTTCCCACCCGCCCCCAAATTGGAATGGACAATACTGCGCTCCGCAGACTTTGGCTGGTTCTTTTGTGTGCCCACTGCTGCTGAGTGGATTGGGCTCCTAATGAGCTTTGACACTAATGGAACTGTGAGACAGTGTGATTACGGATTCTCCCCCCATGCAGCACAGACCTGGCAGGAAATGACCCGAGACTCTGCACCCTTTCACCCTCTGCAGAATGCTGTTGAAACCATCTTCAGCAGCCAGCTGGAGCTCTTCCCCCACCCCTTTCTCAGTTCAGTTCCTCTTCCCTCCATCATCCTGCAGGTGGCTGAAAACAAGATTTTATGGCCTGATGCATGGTGGGTTGGTTGACAGCACTGGGGACTGTCTTCAATGCAGGGAAGCCGTGGAGCATAGAGGTGAGATTGGAAATGGGAACCGAGGCCCATAAAAACAAAGACTTTCCCAACTTGCTATTAAAAAGTGTTTCGAGGAGGAAGGGGGCTAGGGACTGTACGGTTGTTTTCTATTAGATGCTTAACAATGTGTGTAAGTGGAGGTGATTTAAGAGAAAAACAACATGTGCTTCTGTAATTTCCATGTTGCGTGTGGTACAGGTGTAAGAGACTGGAGCTAACTATTGAACTGTGAGCTAATTATAGTAAGGAACAGATGTTGTCCTCTAATGAGGAGACAGAGCCGCAAGATACTGCTTGGCTAGGAAGCCAGAGGAAACCTGTTGCACAGCTTCTTGGAGATTGCTTGCTCCTTATGAAATACTCACTACCACACACTTGGTCACTGGCCCGTTCTCACATCCGCTCCAGCAGGTGATAAGTAATTTTCACCTCACTGTGTCTGGAGAGAGGAATATGTCCCCATTTTATTAACCTCTGTGCCCCTTTTATTTTTATTTCCCATAAGTGTATCATTCCTGACCCCCAGCTGTGTATTAGCAGGAGGGGGTGTCCCTTTTCTAGCCCCCTTTGATTTCTTTCAGTCCGTTCCCAATTTTCTATGTTTCCAGAACAATCAGATAGTCCCAGAGCTGTCAACTATTTATCATGCGATATAGATGCTTACCTAGACCACATTTTCTGTTTCTTGGTGTTCCAGTTTTCTCCCCACAGTCCCTTAAATGTGACTAGTCATCTCTTCAGGGGCATGGAATGCAGAACTCAGAGGGTGTGTTGGTGAGTATAAAGCCAACTTTCCATTTAAATCTCATTCCAAACAACTAGGAAAGTGTTAGTTTAAAATGATATTTTTTAAAGTGCTAGTCACTGATTTTCACATTGATAGAAGTATTTAGAATGTGTTAAATCTCAATACCTTGCAAGGAGGGAAAGAGTCAAAACCCAAGTAAGCTAAAGAAGCAGGTGCTCTGCTTCATTACTCAAAGCTTAAAAATCTCCCCCTTTGACCACATGAAGAGTTGGCAATTCAAAGTGACCATTTCCCCACACTACGTGTAAAGTAATATTTATTGTGCAATTGAATTAAAAACAAGGGCACCGTAGCAACCACCCTAACAAGAGGCACTATTCACAGTCTGCTTCGGAAGCCCAGGGGCCAGGGGCCCATGAAGCACATTTTCGAAAGCACTTGTGGGCTAACTGGTGGAATATGCATCTTTTATAGCACGTACAAGGCAGGGCTTGTACCATAAAAGCTTTCTTACAGACTGTATTGCTTTTGGAGGGGACAGGGGAGTGCCAACAGCTATATTTTTCTGTAGTTTAGGATTAGTGGAAGTTTAATTGAAAACAAAACACTGAGCAACTGTGGTGGCCACTGGAAAAAACAGAGTTCTTCATCAGACCGGCCCACACGGCAGCTGAGGGAAGCTACTGTTGGCCTCATCTGCTTATTTTCAAGCGACATCCATGGCCTGGGAATAGTCACCCATACTGTAATACTGTTTGTGACTCCAGCATTCCTGAAAGAACTAGAGAGGTTTCTGCAACAAAGCCAGAGGAGGGTGTAGAATACAGGTTTCATTTATGTGTCAGTGCACATTTTCACTTAAGGTCAACATCTTATTACTTCTTGTCCAGTAACCTTTTCTTGTGCCTTCCTCCTGCACTTTCTAGAACTTTCTTTGGCCTACCTAATATCTCTAAAATCTGTATTTCACTGCCTTTTTTAATATCGAGGGAAATCATCTCTCTCAGTAAATTTTCAAGAAGACAGATATTAATTACAACATACTGTAGGCAAAGATTAGGCAAGAATGAAGGGCTGAGAAGACTGATTCTCACAAAGACAATGACCCAAAGTCTGGCTAATCAGCCCTCTTAAAGCTTCCCAGGTATCAGAGCAGTTGTTTTCTGCTGGTTTTCATCACTTTCATCCCCAAGTAATAGCTTCAAATGTATTCTGGTGTGAATGCCTCCAGTGCTGAGCCTCTACGTGAAGGTGGTATCTGTGTAAGTACCCCTTTCCCTCCTGCTTTCTTCTTTAGAATAGCAGATGTTGTTCCTCAGTAACGTCATTGCTTCCTGACTGTGGCTAACAGGAAAAGCATCTTCCAACTTGCGACGTCTGGAGAGCTGAAGAGGCTAGGTCCCCAGGTTGTGTGTCACTTATGTTAGCTGCCCTGATTCAAAGTGGCAACCTCATAAGTATTTCTTCTTCATAACTATTATGCTCTGTAGTTAAAATTCATGCCTTTCTAGTGTGTTTACTCCTTACAACTTCCACTCCATTCAGAGGCTATGTCAGATCCCAGCATGGTGTTTTGCACATATTTAAACAAATATTTGCTTGAATGAATGAATGAAGGAATTGGCTGTTCTGCATTGGAAAATAGCAATTTCGTTTAACCTATTTGCAGATTTAAAGAAAAAAACAAAAACAGCTTAAAACATAACTTCCTAAAGTGCCAACTAGCTCCCTTGAGATGGTTATATATAAAGGACACTTTAATTTACTTTGAACTTTAAAATAGTTCAATGGTGGGAAATAAGCAAAAGTAGCACAGTAAAGTATTCCTCATTTTGACAGTTCTGCTTTTGGAGGGGAAGACAGATTCCATGTAGACTACAGGTTCAAGATTCTTTGTTCATAGTTCCAGAATCTAAAGCGCTGTGATCAACAAGTTTTTCATAGCTTATTTGGCAGGAGACCTGACTTGAACTGGCACGATGTGAGTTAAGCCCTTGTTTATATTTATCCTCCCAAGTGTGGCTATTCACATGTACTTCCGCAGAAATATTAATGTTTGATTATAGGGAGCTCCAGATGTCCCTGGAGTGTTAGGTAATAGATGGCACACTCACCACATTTATTCTCTTTCTAAAATCTAAAAAAAGTCCTGAATTTTGGATTTCAATACAAATGGACTCAAGGAGTTCAGGGAAAGGATAAGGAATCTATTGTAACAGAATGCTTTAGAAAGTCCAGGTTTATTCAGTAATGTGAATAGATTGCCAACGAGATAAGGCATTCAGAGGTATTAAATAGTGTTTATAAAACATCTCAGTGCTTAGGGCTTTCCAACATTATAGTTTTAAAGCAGAAATTCCTTACACAGAAAACAGATCATAAACATGGGACCAGACAGCCAGCATTCTCCAGTAAAGACCTCAGAGGTGATGGGTATCTATCTTGTTCTCAGGGACCTCAGTCTCCCAAAAATTTTAATAAGAAGTGTCCTAAAAATTACTTACTGGAGGCTTTAAAACATATTTTCATTGTAGATTCATTTGAAGCTCTCTTTGCTTCTTTTAATTTTTTCTCCATTAAGACTTGCAAAAATCCCAAAGTGATTTCTTCCTTGTGACTACATTAACTGATACAGAATTTTCAAGAAGGCCACATTTTCAACCTCAGTCGGGACCTGTCCTGTGCTTCTATCACAAACTATCTTCTGTGGACAGACAGCACCAAGAATCTCAGCACACCAATTGGGACAGTAGATACTGGTGAGGTCTTGGATCAAAGAAACTTTCAAGACATACCTCAAGATAACCAGTTCTGGAGGGATGCATATCTGCTTAGAAAAAGCCATAGTCACTCCTGAATATTAAATGGGTTTGAAACTCAACCATAGCACCAAATTCCAAATCACACTTTCCAACATGATTGGGAAAATAAATGGGAAAGGGTCTGCCAGCAGGGAGCATTGGGAGCCCAGCTCACTCAGCATGTTTCCGGCAGAAACTTTGGCTTCATTTGCTCAGGCCTTCAGAGCCCAACTTATTAATGGTTCTGTTAATGCAAAAGCTGTATATTTCACTGTATCAATAAAAACTGATGTTAAGCAAATTATGTGTCTGACAGGTGCATGCCAAATGCCACAGTCTGGGCTACATCCATTAGGGTGCATTGTGGCACTATGGTGATTAAATGTGCAAAGCTTTTGGACAAAGGTGACGTCTGTGCTTGCATTAAGTCTAGATTACAGAGGAGCCTTGCCACATGTTTAGATGTTTTGCTGCACTGTGATTCTGTGAGCATTTTAGGAAGTGACTTTGCCAGTATGTTTGCTATGTACTTTCCTTGTAGTAAAAAGGCCCACAGAACTTGCAAAGCAAGGGGAACAATAGCAAGGGCTCATGGAAACCTTGTCTTAGGAACACATTTGGGTGTCCCCATTATGTCCCATGGAGTCTTTGTTAATGGGAATTTTGTTCTGGTCATGGGACACATGTAGGCTGCTGGCTGGCACTTGTATCTCCAGGGGGACAAACTCTATTTCAAGAAAAATAACACATTTTGTCTTCCAGCAGGTATCTTTCACCACTGCAGAGTTTGAGAGGTCCTGGTCACAGCCCTGGGCTGGACAGTGGCTTATGGAATCAGCCCTGCAGAGTGTGAATGGTGCACAGTCATTGGAGTGATGACTTCCATGGGAAATGACCTGAAGAATTCCCATAATGAAATTCCATGCAGGAGTCTTGAAAAGCCAGCAAGTACCGATGCATTCTAGAGTCTGAGTTCACAGCAAACCCCATCAAGCATGAAGTCGAGCGTTTCAAAGCATGCTTTGACATGGCTTAAAACAAAGAAGAGCAAGTCCCTATCTCTGACTTATATTCATTCACATCAGATCTCAAGAAAGGGGACAGACTAATCTCCTTTGTTGTTGCTGTCACAGTATTGGATTTCTGACCAGCCGGAGGTCACTCCGGTGACTGCAGGTGGTCACCAGCAAAGATTCCTAATTTGTGAGGCTTTGGAGGGAAAAAAAGCCGAGGATTGATCCTGAGGTGGCTTTTGTTTTTGTTTTGTTTACCAGGAAGGTGGCAATCCAGATTTCTACTGTAAAGTAAATGTTGTCACCGAAACCAATTACGATAGAATAACAATCTTTTCCCCAGTTTCCTATATCTGGTTTTCTCAATTGGGTGGGCAGGAGAGCAAATTTTCACATGGAGAAAGTAGGTGGGCACAGGCTGTATAAATCCCACGCTTGCAGTCCTTGGCAGGGACACACACTGCCATAATGCCTCTACCTGTCAGCTGAGGTAGAAACCCGTTCCAGACCCGAGAGGCGCCAGACACCTGCTCTCTCAGCTCCAAGACTGACTTCCGCAGGTCATTCACCCATGCACAACCCTTTCTCAATACCTTTCAAAGGCCCACATGCCTCAGTTGGGCAGCACCAACTCTGAGGCTTGCCTTACTTACACGGAAAAGTTTTTAACCTAGAATATAAGCTAGGCTGGTTGAGCTGCCTCATGGAGATGAAGCAACAGGACTCATTTAACTGACCGTAATCATCTTCTGGGTCAGTTCCAGTTTTTTCAGTCACAGATCACTTTGGTAAATGATTTGGTTCACTTTTTCTAAAATTGAGTTTAGGTGTAACTATCTGAAATCCTTGAATCCAGCAATTTAAATGTGGTTACCAATACTGACACCCAGAGCTTTTCTTGTGGAGTATGGATTTTTTATGACCACTTACGATCCTGCAGCTATCAAATTAGGACTTAGGACATCAATAGCTAGTATTTATGGAACATTTACAATGCACCAGATTTCAATAGCTTAAGAGTATCCGCCTCATATTCAGAACAGCCCAATTAGGTAGGAAATATTCTTATCCTTATTTTACAAATAAAGGCACTAAGAGACAAGGGCACAGACAGTTTAACTAACTGTCACACAGCTGTGTAGTCATCAAAGCAACATTCATATATCATTTACTTTGAGCCAAGCACTATTCTAAATGGTATAAAGCACTTAACAAATATGTTAACTTACTCATTTTCACAATACTTTTTGAGGTAGGTATTATTATTTCATTTTACAGATGAGAAAATTGAGATACGTTAGAGTTGTCACATGCCCAAGGTAGCACAGACAGTAGGTAGAGGGCTGGGATTTCAAATTAGGCAATCTAGTTCCAGATTCCATGCTCTCCATCAGGATGCTAAGCTGCTTCTCACATAGTCTTTAAAATTTTTATTTTAGTCTTAATTTTCTCCAATAAATGCTTCCAAGGGTTATTATTAGTAGGATTGCATGATATGCTCTATATGAAGTATTTAGCACAGTGCCTGGCTCACGGTAATAACCATAGTAAATATTAGTTACTATTATTATTAATTTTAATCATATTCAGGTTGCATAATGTTTTTCCCAGGAGGAAACAGCATGAGCAGGACACAGTTTGATCTTCCTTAAAGCCATCATGCAAAAGTCCCCAGGTGTTGATAGTTAACAAACCTTTTTGGGGAGAAGGAGCATTGAGAAACTATTACTCGCCATCCTTCCTGTGACTGCCTGGGAAGCATTGCAGCCATTTCTCTCCTTCACAACACTTATTCATGGTGAGTCTCAGCACCAAAGAAGTCAAGTGGAAAATGAATAAGGAAGATCTATGAGATATTGAGTTAAAAAAAAAAGAGGTTAAAAATACATCTCTAAAATACAGATGATCACCCTACCTTCACTAGTTCTCAGAGAAAGCATAAGGCCTCTCTCATAAGATAGCAAATATGAAGACCCGTGGGAAAAGGAGCAGCCTAATCCAGCAGCATCATTAATATGAGAGCACAGCTGGAGGAATCCCAGGCCTATACAAGCCACATTGAGAGGCTTTGACACAAAAAAATGAGAAGCTGCAAAGAAAAGGGAGTCAGTTTGGGGGAGGAAAGAAGACAAGTTGTGGTTTTGGAAACCAAAAGGGAAAATCCAAAGGGGAAAATCCGTGGAATAACAATAGTAGGAAAAGAGGCTATTGCGCAGGCAGCAGGTACCAAGAACACCCCTTGAGTTCATGTCAGGCACTTCCTTCTGCACAGCTGCAGATGGGTCTGCCCTGAGATGGCCTGCTTGGTCGGTCAGCCTCCCGCTTTGGGGAACTACAATACCACGTAGGGGCAGATGCTATAGCAAGTCAGTGACAAATCCCTTTGGTGGGGGAGGTGGGGGTTCAGCAGGCCACACATTCCAGCCAATATTATCCTGCCACTGATGTCACCTCTAAGCAAACTGTGGAATGTATGACTTCAAGCAAGGATTAATGTATTCAAAGGCCCAGTCAAGTCAGCCACCAAAAGACTTAAAAGAGCCCCAAAACACCAAGGAATTGCCCCCCAAAAAAAACCCACTCTGCACAGCCTCAGCAATGAGCTGTTTTCTTTTGACTTTTCACTAGCTGTCTCCACAATGACAGTCAAGGAGACACTATCCTTTGCAGCTCAGTGGCATTGCAGAAAGGTGAGACATTTAAATACCTATGTGTCCCCCTAGTGTGAGTGACTTAATTCAGAGGGAAAAAGGACATGCAGAAGGCAGTAATTCAAATATTTCTGTAACATCACCTATTGAAATGTTATCCTGGGGCAAATTCCCTCTAGCCTGTACTTAGAGCCAAGCCTGCTGGAGGTGCCTGATCAGCCAGCCACCATTAGGTATTAGAGGTCTTGCAAAGAGGCTTATTTGTTAAAATGGAAAATTGTGATTTAGAATCCTTGGGACTAGCCAGATTAGCAAATGAGAATGCTTTCTAATGATAAATTGTGCTAATTTTGGTTTCATTGGTAGAGTGAGATGTTACTCTGTATTTTACAACCAAGCCTGACAAGAAGAGTAACTGAAGATGGTCCAATCGTAATTTCCAGGAGTGTTTCTGCCAGGGCTCCAAACAATTCAGCAATAACGGTTGTCTCAGATTTTCCTTTAATACACAAAGTTATGTTGGCATGTTTATGGGTTCCTTGTGAATTTTTGGAAATCAGTTCTAGGTTATTTGGATAAACTTCTATGTTTAGGGCTCATGAATATCAACATATGGATGACATACACATCACATACACTTTTCAAAAGTTTTTTTCCCCATTTTTAGGAGAAATACACAGGCATTGTAGGATATATAGAAAGTCATAAAAGCAACAAGATTAGTCATTATTTGGTAGTTAAATAACCCAGTTCAAATCAACTTAACGGGCTCATGTAAGGAGAAAATCCAGCTGGAGTGGATAGCTTCAGGCATGGTTGGTTCCAGGAATTCAAGCAATCTCCTGTGTTGTATTTTGTGGGCGGGGTGGACAAAAACCTCTGACTGCACAGCCTGCTACAAATAGCCAGGAAACAAAATGATAGCCCATATTTCCAATATTTTGAACAATCCACTTCATATTTTGGTTCATTTTCTTCCTGTCTATTTTTATCTGATTCACATGTAAGTTTTAAACTGAGCCAGGTATTACACCCTAGAAAAGAACGGAGAGGACATGAACCCATTTTTGTCATCCTCATCAAAATAAGCGTCCTGACAGAGTACTCACAGCCCTTGCGGAAAGGTGTTGAGGAGGCCATGGGTGCAGTACCTGCTCACACTCTCCACAGCTGTCACTCTTCAGTTGACAGTGCCATCCCAGAGAACGTTTTGTCATGATAGGCATGTTCTGTAATCTGCACTGTCTAATACACTAGCCATTAACCATATGCGGCTTTTGAACATTTGAAATATGGCTAGTGGCACTGAAGAAATCAAGTCTTAATTTTATTTAATTTTGATTAACCTAAATTTTAAATAGTCACACGTGACTAGAGGCTACTGTATTAGAATACAGGGTCCACACAACAAATTATATGAGTAAAAGCCACAGCTTCAAGATAAATACATGTCAATCATACCCCTTGGGGATAAACAGAAGCATCACTGAAGGCTCAGGTCAGAAAAGTCTAATTAAAAGACACTTGAATAAGGTTCAGTGGTGGCTCCTTTGTGTCCTGGAGAAAAGCCCTTAATTAGCTCTGGTGTAGGATGGAGCATTGTTCTCCCTTCCCACCCAGTGCCAGTCTGAAGTGCTCACCTCTTCCCCTTACAGAGCAGAGTTCTCAGAAGCATTAGCAGGCTTTCCAGCCCTGTCTTGGTTTGCAACTTACTTCCTGTTTTGTTCCTAAGAAGGCAAATCTGGTGCGGGGGCTCAAGATGGTTAGCAGGAGCCGGTCTGCCTCCCAGACCATGTCTGTGAATTCCCTCAGCTATAAAAAAAATAGCTTTCTTCCACATTTTCTTTTTCTGTTAATGAAGCTCTGCAGTGTTTTGGCATTTTAAATACAGACCCTATGTCTGTCACGGTGAAATTTATTTTATCAGCCTCAGAGTGGTAAATACCCTAAGTGGTGCAGCAGAGCCCTGGAACCTTCAAGGAGTGTCAAACACAAGACTTCGACAGTTCACATATGAGCCAATATGTGAGACTGGAAAATACAATAGCAAAACCACTTCAGGAAGATCCATGATAATGTGAAATCTGTTGTGTGCCTTCTGTTCTAGATTTTCAGCTCTGAAGAGGCAGGGACCCATCTGTCCACTGCCCATGTTGGTACACTTGTTAGCAGGCCAGCCGGAGCCTGAAGGCAGGCTCTCAGCTCTAAAGACAGTGCTTTCCCAACACCAGCCGGTCATGTGTCCCCCTGGCTGGCTCGGAATTGCCAGCACAGGGAGGGGCAAAGAATTGAGAGAATATTTCCCAAAGAAAGCAACCAAGATATTCAACAGGCTTTGATCCTTTTCTTCCACTATCTTTAGCCTCAGCATTTCCTGAAATGTAATCCTCATGGAATCTATTTAGTGAAACAGTTTTGGGTTTTGGGTTTTTTTTTTTCCCAGTCATAACTCAAAGGGTTTCTGGAGGACGCCAGGTGCACGTTGATTACTCGTACACCGAGTGGTGTTGCTCACTGTGTCTGACTCTCCACAAGTCTCTTCCAGATGAACTCATCCTTACCTTTACGGGTGTTCCTGCCAAGGGGAATCAGACCACTCAGCCTCTCCCAGTCCATCTGAGCCTCAGTCTTCATGTCTCCTATGGACATACTCTTTGCAAGAGTTGGCAAACTATAGCCATGGACCAAACCTGGCCCACCATGGGCCCAAACCAGCCATGCCAGTTTGTTCACATACTGCCTATGGCTGCTCCAGTCCTGCCAAGGCAGAGCTGAGTTGCTGTGTGGTCTGCAAGACGATACGGCCCTTTCAGGAGATGTTTGCCAGCCCTTGCTGTAGGGGCAGAATGGGGCTTGGCACAGAGTAAGGGCTCAATAAATATTGTCAGGCACTCTTCCATCTTGAGTCTTTGTCCTTTCTTGTCTGTGTCCCTACTTCGTCTCTTGCTTCAAGATGATCTTTTTTTCTTTTTCTCTCCTCCCAACTGAATCCCAGAAGAATTTGTTAAACATTCCTAATATAGGTTTCAGTTCTACCCTTTCTCTTCAGATCAAAACTATTTTCTCAATTTGAATTCTCTGGCTTCAATGGAGTAGGTCCATCTTTATCAAGCAAACTTTGGGGTTTCCTCACCTCTGCTGGAGCCATTTCTCTATGGCTCCTAAGAAGGCAAATATAGTGGGAGCCACCCACTGCTTTGGCTTCACCTTAAGGACACATCAGGGGCACTGGCAGTGTGTGGTGGTGAAGACTGGACTTGCTCAGCCCTATGCAGGGGCTCAAGGGGGCACATGGATATCAGCCACAGCTCCTTGTTTGATGCTGTTTTGATTTCTGCCTGACTTCCTGTCTGTTTTCTGGCTTGGAGTGCACACTGCCATGATTCCTACCGCCTTTCTTCCTTAAGTCACATCCTCACTTGACAACTGCCACCTTCTCTCCCCTGCCAGCATTCCAGTCTGCTTTGCCCTCCCAACCTGAGAGCCTTCTTACAAGAAAGCACATTCAGCCTAAGTTTTACCTAAGCCTAAGTTACAGAGCAGAAATTCTGCCAGAGGAGAAGGGAAGGCAGTTTGGGCCCTTTCATTCATTCCTTAGGAGCTGCTTTCTCCAGGACTCCACCCCAGTGGTAATTCTTGGGCTTCAGCTATGTTCTTGATGAAAGATAGAGTATCTGTTCTTGGGAGTTGAATGGTGAGAGGAGGAAATGGTGTCCAAGAGCAATATCTGAATCTTACTTTTAAAATCCAACACTTGGCTTTCCCTATGTTCTACACACATGTATAATTCTCTTTCCCACAGTCTCAAACCATTTCTGAAACATGTTTCTATTTAACAGGTAAACTGACATTAATTCCAATTTATACATTGTTGTCTAGTCCATTTTCTATTGGTCTTCCTTTCATCCTATCCTCAGAATTCACTTTACTTTTTTTTTTTTTTTTCCCTTTTTCACTAAGTGTTTTTGTACAAAAGAGATTTTGGATAGTGATGTTTTCATAGTAAAACCATAGATGGTCTCACATTTCCTGGTCAACACAGGGGCAGGACTTTTGACAAAGAATTCAACTTTCACATTTAAGATCAAGATATAAGATGTGATTTTGGAGCAGTTCTTTTCAACCGGCATGTGTTTGGAGGGTTATGGATGGAAAAGATGATACAGAATAACTTGGGGGGACATTTTCAAACTATTTATGGCTACCCAAAATTCTGATATATCTCAATTCTGATATACTCCTCTCTTAATTAAAAACCATGTGCCTCTCCAAGGGTGGGTCAGGCATTGTGCTGAATGGCTTAGAGCCATGATGCATTTACTACTTACAAATACCCTTGAAGATATGGAAACCGAGACTTTAAAAAATTAATTAATTGCACCAACGCATAAAGCTAAAAAGTAGTAGATTGAGGACCTGAACCTACATAATCAGTCTCCTGCAATGTTCTCTGGCTAGGCCGACTGAATGCCCCAGGTACAGGTTGATTACTTGTGGAAGGAGAACACTTCTCTCCAGGAACGAGCTTCCATGGTGTGCGAATCAACATCTGTAGCCTCCCTGTGAAACCAGCTGATGCCTAGCCACAACGGTCTCACACATTTTATTGGAAAGTGCTCAATAGTATTTTTATGAACTATGTGTTCTTTTTCCATAATCATTCAACAAGGCAAATCACTCTCAACCTTCCTTTTAGGGATGAATAAAAGTCAAAGAAAGAAGAACAGGTCACCCAAGTTTAGGAAGAAAGTCAGTGGGAAAGCCAATGTTTGCCTCTGCAGCCACTGAATTCTCAGCAGTCTCTTAATCCAGGCTTTTAGTTTCCCTTAGAAACGACCCCCAGGTAGGTAATGGTGAAAACATATGGGCATGAGACCCTTAGAAGGAAACAAGATGAAAACATGAATGAAAAAAGAACAAGATAAAATTTTGCTGGAGAAGGAATTACAAGTTTTTTGTTTGTTTGTTTTGTTTTTAGTATTATATTGCTTAGAATGTTTTAATGTAATTTTTGTGTACAGAAACTTTGCATGTATTGGAACATTGCATTCTAATGCATTTTGATGAGACATATTACTTACTTGTCACATATATTGATAATGCAAGGACATGTATTCAGCCCAGAAAATTAATCCAAGTAGCCAGCCATGAGAAGATGAATGAAAGAGACCAAAACCAGATCCTAATAGAAATATTTTGTTTAATATTCTTTGGATTCGGATTCCACAACAGATCTTTTTATTTAATATACTTCCTAATATATAATTTAAAATACAGTTGTAAAAATCAATCTTTCTTTCTTTCCAAGACACACTTAAAAATCTGTTTTCCAGTTCTTTCTTGGAAATATTAGGAGATTCTTGAAAGATGCCTATTATACCTAATTAAACACTGACACTTTTACCACATTCTTTGCAACATATCTTTTATATACATCTCATTTAGAGTTATTACTCATATAGCCCAACTATTGCTTGATTTAGAAGGTCTATATTGAAATGTAGAATATGGAAATGGTCCTAGAAAAGGAATGATATATTTAGGGTACTTTGAGCAGTGTTAGGTATACTTAGCATATCCACTTAATGTTGTTTTCAGTGATTTATAGTCTAGGCTCTGTTATGCTTCTTAGAAATTATTCTGGTTATATTTAATTTGATAAATATTTTAAGAAGTGCAAAACAAACAGATACAGGTCCAAGTTTTCTTGGATGGCTGGAGAAGAGATAACAAAGACCCTGATACAAATTCTGGACACAAAGTGGGCTCTAGCATCATCTCTACTGCTTCATAATTTTTTACTATCTCTGGCAGTAAGAGTAATAAGACAACTTGCTGAATTTCAAATGTCTTTCAGTAACTGGAACATTGCATTCTAATGCATTTTGATGAGTCAGATTAGTTATTTGTCACATATGTTGGTAATGCAAGGAAATGTATTCAGCCCAGAAAATTAATCCAGGCAGCCAACCATGAGCAGATGAATGAAAGTGACCAAAAGCAGATCCTAACAGAAAACTGAGGGAGGTATTTTTAAGGAGGCTATTCACTAGCCAAATCCTTTTAATAGTGAGTAATTGGTTTAAGAGGTTGAAATCTCTACCTTTTTTTTATGAAGAAGGCAGAAATCCTTTCCTTGTTTGGTGAGAGAGGGAGGCAAAGATACTGGAATGAGAAGAATATATAATTTTCTCTTTCTCTGAATGTATATGCCTCACTTCTAGAACATGTACTCCACTAACCCATGAAAAGAAGAAGATGGGGGAAGTCTTTGTTGCTAGCAAGATGTTTATTAGAGATTAGTAAAGGGTTTAAATTCCCAGCTACAGCTGGCTGGGGACCCCTTGCCTTGGATATCAACAGGAAAGTGAAAACCCTAGGCTAAATTTTGCCCTGTCACTGGTCAAATTTCTCCCAGAGTGGAAAATGACATTGCCCTTCCCAGGCTGTTGAAATGAGATAATGTCACATCCCAAATGAGATCACTAGGTCATAATCTCATCATCAATGTGATTTTCTTGGCATGTGTGAGCATTACTGGGAGTAGGGGGAGAGGATGAGCACGGATGGAATAAAACCATTTCTTTAATTAAGCTCATAGCCATGTCACCTTCTGCTCTGATCCCATCAGATATCAGCAGCTAAGCGGGGTCGGGCTAGGGAGGTTAGCAATTACTCTACATCCATGGCATGCACTGTTACAAGGTGTAAGTTGAAGCCTTACACCACTGTCCAAGTGTGTGCTGTTTTGTGGACTTTGCAGAAAAGAACGTAAATGGGGCAACAATTCTAATGTGCCTTAGGCTCTCTGAAAGGTTGGAATGACATAAATTAAGGTTGTTTGTTTCAGTGTCTACATTCTGATTGCCCAGTGAAGGGATCCCTGGAGATAAAGCTTCTTTCATCAAGTCAAACAGGGCCAGCTTTCAACTCAAAGAAATTCTAGCCTTCTCAGAAGTTAAGAGGATGGGAATGACCATCAAGATTTAATATCTGGAGTGTTTTCTCTGGTAAACAAGTCCCTAGTGCTGGCCCAAGAAATGGTTGAACTCTTAGGGCTTCTATACCATATTTTAGTCAGTTAGATGTGGCAGAAACTTGCTGAGACTGGCTTTGGATATTTCAAATCCCATTACATGGCTGTGCAACTATGATGATATTTTGCTGTCTGATTGCCAGAGCCATCTCCTCTTTAGACAAGGAGTCTTCTTCTATAATCAGCCCTGGCTTTGGCCCTGAACCTCAGCAAGAACCCTCAGTGACAAAGGGACTAGAATGTCTACATGGCTAGAGGCAGGTTTAAAAACAAATCTTCATTTCTGTGTCTTAACATTGGAATGGTATATGAAGGAAATGGAAAAAACAAAACCTGGCCATCATTGAAAAGAAGGAGTAAGGGAGAGCATCTGTTAACTGTCTTCTATTGTCTCCTTTAATCTTTTCCAATTCCAGATTTCTGGAAGTAAATCCCAGAGTAAGAGTATATCCTCATAGAGAGACTTTATTTTTTAAACTATATTATATTGATAATGCAATTAGAGTTATCCCAATTTATTCTCCTTTGCCCCTCTCCAACCAGCATTCCCCACTTCCTCAGGCAATCCTCCCACCATTGTTCTTGTCCCTGGATCATGTGTATAGATTCTTTGGATACTTCATTTCCTATACTGTATTCCCCATTGCTATTCTGCAACTACCTATATGTACTTCTTTTTTCTTTTAAAAAAATTTTAAATATGTTTTAGTTGTTGTTATATTACATTCATCTTATTTTTCCCCCTCTTCTCACCCCTTCCCCACCCTCCTTATCCCCCACCCCCCACCACAGTCAATCCCACAAGTTGTTTGTGTCCATGGGTCATCAATGCTAGTGCCCTGACTACTGAAAGTGTGTTCCCTGTATTCATGTCTCTGGTTCTGTTCTGTTTGTTTGTTTGTCTCCTGTATTAAGGGAGAATATGTGGTATTTAATTTTTGCTGCCTGGCTTATCTCACTAAGCATGATACTGTGCAGTTCTATCCATGCTTTCACAAATGGTAGGAGTTCTCTCTTTCTTTCTGCAGCATAGAACTCCATTGTGTAAATGTACCAAAGTTTTTCGATCCATTCATCCACTGAAGGGCACTTAGGTTGTTTCTAGCACTTGGTTATTATAAACAGTGCTGCAATGAACATAGGGGTACATAGGTTCTTCTGAATTGGTGTTTCAGACTTCATTGATTATAACCCTAGCGGTGGAGTCACTGGGTCATAAGGCAGTTCTATTTTTAGTTCTTTAGGAAATTCCATACTGTCTTCCATAGTGGCTGCACCAGTCTGCGTTCCCACCAGCAATGCATCAGTGTTCCCCTTTCTCCACATCCTTGCCAACACTTGTTGTTTGTTGATTTGTTGATGATGGCCATTCTGACAAGTGTGAGGTGGCATCTCATTGTAGTTTTAATTTGCCATATGTGTACTTCTTAATCCCCTCACATCTTCACCCATTCCCCCACACCCCCATTCACTTGGCATCCATCAAAACATTCTCTCTGTTCTTCTCGTTTGCTTAATTTGTTTTATAGACTTAGTTGTTGATAGATATGTATTTATTGCCATTTGGTTGTTCATAGTTTTGGTCTTTTTTTTCTTACGTCCTTTTAACATTTCATATAATAATGATTTGGTGATGAACTGCTTTAGTTTTTTCTTGTCTGGGAAGATCTTACCTGACCTTTGATTCTAAATGATATGTTTGCTGAGTAGAGCAATCTTGGCTATAGGTCCCTGCTTTTCATGACCTAAAATATTTCTTTCCAATCTTTTCTAGTCTGCAAATCTTCTTAGTTTGGTGAAGGAAATGGACATGCAAGTCCAGGAAGCACAGAGAGTTCCAAACAAGATGGATGCAAAGAGGTCCACTCTAAGTCATATCATAATTAAAATGCCAAAGTTTAAAGATAAAAAGAGAATCTTAAAGGTAGCAACAGAAAAGCAGTTAGTTATCTTCAGGGGAATTCTCATAAGACTGTCAGATGATTTCTCAAAAGAGACTTAGTAGGCTCATAGATAGACTTTAAATTCCTTCATTTTTGTCCAGGGAAATCCATAGTAATTGGCATTTTTGTTTGATAAATATCCTTGCCCTTCACCAATCCTTGGAAGAGAAGGGAGGAGGAAGAGGCCAGATAACAGGAAAAGAAAGGATGGGTTTGAGTCAAAGATGCCATATCCCTGGATTGTTATTCATAGTAATCCATCAATTCACCATGCACAGAGCCACAAAGAGACAAATCGAAGACATCTGTCATTTCACTCTTTCACTTTACTGCTCCTGATCAATTTTGATCCTGACTTTCTTCTAACCTTAGGCTTCTGTCTCAGTGTAGCTTTGGGTGTCATTCCCTGAACTAGGAGAGAATTTGTTTAAAGAGAGGGCTGTCTGAGAGAAGCCAGGCCTGTAATATAGGAAGCCAGTCTTCCCCAAACTGTGGTATGATAAGCAGGATGAACCCTTATTCTGGAATTTGAACCCAGAAACCTGGAGATAAAAGATTAAAGGAGAGGATGATGATGATGATGATACCAGATATACAGAATAAGTAGCTGACCTCTCTCTCTTTTTACCCTCTGATGTCCTACCACTGGCTGAAGCCAACCAGTAACCAAGGGGCCAGGGGGCCCACTAATGCAGTTCCATGTGTCAGCCTCCTGGGGTATGGAGTAGGGTGAAGAGTAGGATTAGAGGAGCAGATGGAGACTATCAGGAGAGTCCACACATACTGTCAGCTTTTGGATCTGATCAGAGATCCAAAAGGCGACTTTGAAAGCAAACATAATCCAGAGCAGGAAGAGAATTTTTATAATTCCAAATAAGTATATAGGCTTAACACACGCTCAATCACAAGCCCAAAGGAACTGAGGCAAGGAGAGGGGTGTACTCTATAAAATAAGCCTTTGTTCTTCAGAAGTATTTCTTTCTAACACAAGTTTGCCTACAAACCTACTTTTACATTCTAAAAAGTCCCAAATGTATGACCACTAGTTCCAGATGTGTTAATGGTGTTAAAGCAGGCTCACAACAGGCTACCTGAGTTATTGAATAAAAGAACTCAACAGTCAGCTAAGCCTTCCGGCCACACACTTTCACCTTTACCCACTCTGAGTCAGCTTTCGGTAGGCATTAAATTCTCCCCGTGTTTTCATTCTTTGCTGCGGTGGCTTTAGTGGGGACACATGAATAGCTGGGCTACAGCTAAGTGCCATTAAATATAGGTCTTTGAGGAGTCTGTGGGTATGCAAGTTCTATGCATAAGTAATATCCAAGGAGGAGGTGAAATGTTGAAATAAAAGGCAGGAAGGTTGAGTCCTCCTTCTGGTCATTACTTTTGACTAGCCCTGTAGTGTAACCTTAGACAAACATCTTTACCTTTCTAGGATAAATGTTTTGCTACTCCAACATGGAAAACAGTTGTGTTATCAGGGAGACGATGTGAGTTAGAATAGGCCCAATCTATGACCTTGGGCTTTGCTAAAAGCAGATAGTCCTTTGGGGCCAGGAAAGGTGAGTTTGTTATAATGTTGGCTTCTAGGCAGTTGCTTCAAGAGGATTCATGGGTTCACAATTTAGGAGACAACCAGGCATGAGGGTAAAACTTCTATTAAATGGCACCTGTATTTCTGGTACTATGACAACCCATTAAGCTGTGCTCCCTGGCTTGGCTTATTAATTTTCACATCTGAAAACTTTTACATTGCTCCATTTCCTACTGCAGTTGAAAGTCTTCCCCTGAAAGTATTTCACGGTAAGTTGTTTATTTAGTGTGACAGGAAAGGGATTAAAAATGCACCGTGTTACAAAAATCATATCCTCTTCTCCTGTGTGTCCATATAAGGAATCAGAGGCAGCAATAACATGATAGCCCTGGGATGGCATCCAAAACAAGAGGAAATGAACCCTCCTTTGCCTGTCCTCCAGGCCACAGACTCTGAATCTCATTTTCTATCCTTCCCTATATTTGTCCAGGTGGCACACTCATAGACACCAGTTTTTCACACTGCTCATACAACCAGAAGCATTCAGGGACTTTGTAGATCACTTAAATTTTTTCTTAATTCAACATCTTCTGTAAGTAAAACCCAAAGCATCCATGCCTTTGTTTTAAAACCACTTTTGTGATTTATTTTGTGCTTATAGTTTTTATTTTAACTAGGATTAAAGGTTATATGACAGATTTGGGATGCCACTTCATTAACTGCTAAAGCAGAGAGAGGGAATTAATAAAATGGATTTACCTAGTGTTAAATGAATACCAAATATACTTGCCTCAACAGAGAAATTATTAAATAAACATATATTCAATAAACCCGTTATTATACCCTCACAGAGTCGTCAAAATGCTTATCTCTTTGAAGAAACATTTATTATTCAGAGAATAGCATTTATTTTTTCTTTATTCATGCCTACCTCCAAAAAGCTTTTCTGCTGATTCAAAGAGTGAATTAGCAAGCCAAAGAATAGAAACACTTAAGACCTTGAGGGAGAAACATTAGAAGGTGAGAAGGGAAAGAGAGCAATAAAAGGAAAAGAAACACTAAGTCTAGAACAGCTTTGTAAGGAAATCTGCCCAAGCTGATTTGTTCCTGTCTGCAGAACAAGAGGGTTACCTTGTTTGTAGTTAGAATTTTAAGAACATTGCATCTTGGAACAACGTAAATTGTACATGTGTTTCTCAGCAATTATGACAGGGCCGGGCTTTCAAAAGTTCAGTCATGAATTTATTGCCTTCATAATTCTGATTATTTGTGTACAGAGGTGGCCATGAGAATGAGCCTGTCAACTCTCTGATTTCAGGGACTGCCTTGATGGAGGGTTCCAGCTGCTGCCTTCTGAAATCCTCAGCCACATTTGCAACAAGCCAAGCTTCCCACAGGCTGCTCCCAGCCAATTACTGAGTAAGCACATCAGGGATATTAAAGCAGACCCGTTCCTGGGAGATGTTCCTGAAAAGAGCACAAATACCAGGTGGTAGGTGAGTCAGTTTTAGGTACTATGTTTAGCATGTGTAGGTTTGGTCCTTGTGTTATTTCTTTTTACGTGCAATTTCACAGAACTAGTTCAGGAAGAGGTTAAGCAATAGTCTCCCTAAAGGGTGAGGCAAATGCTTGGCAGGGAGTTCACTTAGAAAAGTATCCCAGGAAGCAGAAATGGGAACCTGGGAATGTGAAACAGGAAAGAAGAGAGTCCAATATATGAATTCATGATTGAGTTGACTATTGCGGGTACTGGGCTTGAGGACTACAGAGACAGCCTTGCCAAACTTCCTAGTACTGCACCTCAGGCTAAGACTTGGCTACTTCATCTTCCTTCCTTCCTTGCCTCCCTCCTCTTTTTGCTCAGGATCAGACCTGATGTGACCCTGATGATTCTTGGTCCCTCTTGGCTCCCTCTCCATTTTCTCCTATAGGCATTTCTCCTAATAAATGTATTGTGTATTTAATTCTATCTTTGTGTCTGTTTCTTGGAGGATCTGGATTAACACATAGAGGTAATACTATTCACATAATGTATATAATCATACACAGTTATATGCAATTACATATTTATATATAATTATATACCATCTTGTCTATATTGTACATATTTATAATAAACTTACAATGGTATAATGGAGCACCTCTAGTTCATCACTCAATTACTCTTGGGCCCACCTGTTACTTTAGCCACTGCTGTAGCCACCAGTTTCAGGTAGGTCTCAACTGATCTGCACAGTTACAGGTGATTTAGCACCTCGGACCATTTGCCAAAACTGCCACTCATGTTCCTGAGGTCCAGCTCATGGGCTCATCTTTGATCAATGGAGAATGTGAGTCAATAGATACTTTCCCCTTTCACCCCCTGAGACTCCTGTCATAAGGTGCTTCAGAAGGTGCTGTGGATCAAAAGTTAGTGGTCAGTCCAATCTTGCACTTGTCTGTTTGGCTCCCTGGATTCCTGTTTTACTCTCTCAAATCCTCATTTGTACTTTCTGCATGGGATATCTTTTCAAGTGGACTCTTTTTGCTGTTTTCAAGAAAACCCAAGCTTAACATCTTCCTAAACAATATTATTTATAAAATCACACATAAAAACAAATGCATAAGTATCAAAACTAAAAATATTTAGCACAGTACATAAAATTAATTTACATACCACCTGGTATTTGTACCCTATTTTAAGAAACTCTATAATAAAAGATGTTGGGAAATTTTTGCTCAGACACTGCTCTCTCTTTCCATGGCCAGAGTTGAAATAAAATCAGTGTTATATACCATTGAGTAAAAATGTCCTGTGAGGTCAGAAATAACTAACAGAATCCAGGGTTCCTTAGTATATTTTGCTTTTGTAAGTTTTGTACACACTTAGTGACAATGGGCTTCTCTGTAAGCATTTTGTTCTGGTTGGCTTTGTATAATCTTGGTAGATTGTGGTTTAGCTTTTACAATCATTTGGTTACAGCTTTGCTCCTTGGAAGGATTTTCTCAGGGAGCTGAATTTACGGACCCTGTGCTCCGTATGGTAGGCAGAATTCTAAAGAGGTTTTCCAAGATTCCCATCCCCAGGTTATTCAGCCAGATTCTAATTTAGGAACTGTTAAGGGAATTTGCTGATGGAATTAAGATTTTTAATCAGCTGACCTTAAAATAGGGTAACTGTCCTGGAATTATCAAGAGGAGCCCAATGTAATCTCAAGGATCCTTAAAAGCAGCAGAGGAACGCAGAGGGAAGTGTCCAGAAGAAAGATCAGAGGCAAGATGGGCCCAGGGAGAGGTGGAAGATGCAGTCACTGTCTTGTGAGCATGAAAGAATGAACAGGAGGACAAAATGCAGTGTGCTTAGCATGTAAAGGCAGCTGAGGCTGTTTCCATGATGTCCAGCAGTCACTGCCCCAGGCCTCTGTCCTCTGCACCATCTCCTGCCCTGACTTCTTATTATACAAGGAAAACAAACACCTACTTGATTAAGCACCTCTTAGGTTTTCAATTACTTGTACCAAACACATTTTTTAAGCAATATAGCCCCTTCCAGAAACGGTTCACTGATACCCAACAGTACTTTCTAATCTTGTAAGTAAAATGCTTTAATATTTTCTTTATTGTACAAGTAAATATTATGGACACTGAGCTTCATGGGCCAGTTTCTTCTTAGTTTGATTGCCATGGAAATGAATGACAGGCTGAGCATTTCTTGCTGTGAGATTGCAACGTCCAAATCCACATGCGTGATGATTACCCCCACGGAGGTATCACATGATAGATGGGACAATGCAAATCCACATTACGACTTTCTTTTCATAGCTACACATAGTTACAAATATCCTGAGTTTATTCACAAAGACTGAAACTGCTGCCTCAAAGCAGAGCAATGAATCCGTGTCAAACCCTGAGATCATTTGCTTACCCTTATTGGCATTAATTTATCTTCCTGGCCTAAGGTTTATAACGGGTGACTATCGTTTTTATATCTTGCCCCAGTAGTAAGATGCTGTTAGGATTTTGCCCATGGGTTGGTTACCTCCTGGGTAAAGTATGCACAGTTGTCATAGTGTTAAATCAGTGCAGCCCAGCTATCTCCCTCAGAACAAAAGCACTTCTCGTTTGTGGTAGCAATCACCCCATGTGGTTATTTGTCAGCTAGTTGCAATGCAGCTGACAAATCCTGAAATCCTGTTGTGAAAGACAACCCTCTCCTGACTTGCTCGGCACTTCCACTTTGCAGCCAAACTGTAAATGCCATCCCAAAGGTATTAGGTGGCTCTTTTTCTATGTTCATGACAAGGAACAAGAAAATGAAAAGTTGCACGAAGCTGGGAAAATTGCAGAAACCTGGCAGGGGATGACTTTCACCTGAACAATTTGTCAGGCCCGAAGGGACATCTGAAGCAAGTTTTAAGAGCAAGAAGTATCTGGTTCTCATTCCAACTGGTTTGCCTGGTCATAATTAATGTAATATGGACTAACATCCTCATCCCTATAGTGCACCTGTGTAGGTTCAATAAATACAACCAACCTGCAGTATTAATTAATGTTGATGACAAAAGTCGGAATGGTCTTTATTTATTACTGCATGTTCTCTTTTTTAACTGGGGACATATTATATTTTTCTAGCTCCAGCTTGTCTAAATATACTCACATATGTACTGCTCTCATCTGAAGGGGAGGAACCTCAGTGTCCCGTTGCCAGAGACCACCCATCCCCAGGGTCACAAGGGAACTAGCCCAGCAATAGTGCGAAGTGGTACATGGCCTCTCACCCCACCCCACCCCAACAATATGAATGTTCTAGCAGTCAAGTCATTTCATAAGCACATACCTTAGTCCCCTTGAACCCAGTGCTCTGGTCCCACTAGATTTGTCTATACTTAATAGATTAAGATAATACCCAAAGTAAAAGGTCAATTTTTAAATAAGGTAGTGGATTTGAAAAGAATTCAGGGTTAAGGATTGTAGATTCTAAGCCTTACTCAGCCGCTAGTTTACAGATCTCTTCAAACCTCTTAATTGTTGTGCTTTTGTGTGTGTGTGAGAACTGCCCTTTCTTACCAATGTTCTGAGGATTAAAAGTAAGTGCTGGGAAATCCCTCTGCAAATATGAAATGCTATGTAACAAGCTACTTGAGTAAATATTACTGAAGAGATCTTGAGCCAACTGGCCCTTCCTGACTTGGCTTGTCTCTTGGAACACACACACACACACACACACACACTCAGGAATACACATACACACATTGAGACACTCACACACGCACACACACAGTGGGCACTAAAGGATTTATTGATGATGATTCCCATGAGGATGGATGACTTGAGTGCAGGCTTACCTCATGGCTATAGCAAACACTGGTTGACCTTTTGAGGTCCTTTCTAGACCTATTAGCCTATAATTTCATGTTGATGATGCTAAAACTAATGAATATAGAGCGAGGGCCATATCTAAATGCACCCTTGGCAGTAAGAACAACGTTTATCAGTATTACTGAGCTTTGGTCTTCATTTATAAAATGTATTAGCATCAACCATTTTACAAATATATATTTCCCAGAACTGCTACACTATGCAAAGCGAACAAAAGAACTCTGGAAAAAATCATTGAATGTTATAATATGTGGCACAGTGCTAAGGGTAACAAAAAGTTGTATGATTATTCCCAGCATGACATGTTGATGCACAAAAACTTTGGTTTCCTTTCAACAGTGTCTGTCAGTTTTCCTACATCAATATGGGAATCATTGACATGCACAATTTTCTCCATCAGTATGGTGCCCAATTATTTGAAAAGGGTGAAAATTTTAATTTTATGCCACTTTCCAACATGATGGACAAACATAACCTTTAAATATTGACAATTGCTGAGATGTTTTATGCTGTAAAATTTTTGAACCTATTCTTTTTCTTTTGTCATCATCTTCACTTTCTATACAAATTATGAAATATTAACAAAGTTTTACTTATTTCTCTTAAGATTCAAATTCATAGCCAGGAAGAATGTTTAATTGCACTAGAATGGTTATATGATTACTAAGGGAGATTGTGGTGTTTGTTTTAGGGGATATTTAAAAAAAAGAGTTTCTTTCCTCTGTGTTCATGTGTAGCATAACCTGAAGATAGTGTAGGGTCTTGCATATATTCTTATAGTCTTATCTGGATATATTAGGTTATTCAACTTACAATTTTCATTCCAAATTCAGACATAATCACATATAAAATAAGTAGATGTTTGGTTCCATGTTGGCTTGAAAGAGTTAATAACCTTTCTCAAATAATATGCCGAATTCCCAAAATGTAAATTTGTAGAACAAATATTAAAGCTGTATATTTGCGTAAGTCACATAATTTGAATATGCATTTTTATATATATATAGTATATGCAAATGAATTCATAGAAAATTTCAGGACATGGATGACCTCTCAAATATAATACCCAATGGCCTTTTCCTTTTGTATTTTCCCACTTCCTTTATGTTACAGAAACATTTGACATTTTTCTTTTGAAAATTCTGTCCACCCTTAGTAACTTTGCCCAATATGGATTGGTCTATGACTGTGTTGGGCATTTGTTGTTGTTGTTTTTATCACCTAACATCTGAATTCCTTTTCTTGTTTAGAGACACTTTACAGCATACGTAGTGAAGGCCATATATTTGTTCTCCAGGACCCTGGAAGCAAATGACCTAAGCTTAGTCAATCAGACAGCCCATCTACAACTCTGAGCCTGGAGTGCAAGAACTGTCCACCATCCCCTGTGGTGGCAGCAGTGGGTCTGCTGCCAGTGTTTACAGCAGCAGTGGCAATGAATGGGGTGAAAAGTTCAGCAGTACCCACTGGGAAGGCTTTAAGTTGGGGATTCTAACCAGACTAGTTCTGCATGGTATCAGCCTCTTTGCCCATTTCTTAATCCTCTTTTTCAGCCTTCTTGTTGATGCTTTGAGCTACCAAGTATACCTCCAATAAAAGTGTTTTGAACTTAACCATTTTGTTTGTTTGCAAACAGCAAGTTGCAGTGCTAATTACGACAGTGTTCTGCACAAAATTATGTTCCAAATCATGTGCTAAAGTAAATACATACTCATCCTAGTAATTTAGGGAGCTTGAACATCTTTCTCAATTTGACTTCCATTTCCATCTTTACAGTTTCCACTCTCCCGGCAGACTGGAGAATCTCCACATTTTCCACTTTCCAGTCAACATTCTCTGGCCAGAATTTTTCCAATCACAGGCCTCAATTTGTATCAAGTTCCTTATTCATAAAAAGCCCACCTATCAGTCAGATCCATGTCATCCTGGCTAGGAATTGGGCCATATTTAATATCTGCCATCATTATAGGTACCAGAGGTTTCAGATTCCTCCAGATTCCAACCCCCCCCCCCCATCAAAACTTCCCCAATTGCTCCCAACCCATGGAAAACAGATGTGACCTTGATTGTATTTGACTTCTTACAGCAGTTTACATCTTTCTTATGTCAAATATCACATTCCATGTTGGAAGAAAAATGGTCATTTGTTTTTGTGTTCAATATCTTCAAGACTGTGAGCTTCAACTAATGTACTGGAAGATGTATCACGTTTGTTTTTGTATCTGTACATTTTCTAGCAGAGATCTTGCGATTCATAAATGTCAACTGAGAAATGAAATAAATATGCACACTTCTTTCTTATTCAAGTAAAAATTAGTATAATTCTTCAAATATACAATTTCCAACATGTTTAAAATTTTATTAACCCATTAACTAATCTAAAATAAAAAATTTTAATTATGATTTCTAAAATGATATTTTATAATTTCCACCTAAAAATAATACACGAAAAAGTAAAAAAAAAAAAAATTATAATTAGGTATTTAGGAATTAAATAAGTACATTAACTATTTTTATTTTGACTTAGTTAACGGAATATTTAAGGTATTTTGCAAACCGTTGCTATCTATAGGTGAAGATTTGGGAGCAGTCTACGTAAATAGATACACATTGTTCTTACAGCAACTATTTGCCATTATAAGGTTGTCCCTAGTTGGTAATGTTCACATATTCTTTCATGTACCAAGAATTTCAGAAAAAGGAATTAAAGAACATTAGACACATTCAGAGGATAAAGTCAATTATCCATGGTCATATGTTTTATTTCTCAGAGGAAATAGGTTTGAAGAAACCAGTTTTATGCCATCACCTGATATGTGTAAAATAGATTTGGTGGATAGTAAAGAAGAGCTAGAAAAAGAATCCATGTATTCAAAAGAGTTTTGTGAGATGGTTAACTATGGCCTGTTTGGGAAAAGTTACCGTACATATAGTGAATTTCTAGGATGTTTTTCTGCAAAACTCGCTTCTGTGGGTATGTGGTTTTCTTTTAAGAAGAAAATGTTTTCCTGCCGGTTTATTTTTTTATACAAAAATCCGTTTAGAAAATAGTGAAAGGGTAAGTGCATTGGGGCCCTCTAGATAGGATCAATTCTGGAGGATCTCTTCTGTTATTTCATCACAATGCACTGAAGACAGTTCTAGATTAGATAATCCGATCACATGTTGGGAGGGTTTTAAACAGTGAGACCAGTTCCTGCAGTTTATACTTCACACACACTCACTCTTTGCACTTTTACTACAAGTCGTTAATTACTTTCCTATCATGTTCCTTGACGTACCTTTTCTTTTCTTATTTCCCTTATTTCACTATAAAGTGTCATGGGGTATTATACCTGTGGAACATACGGGGTACTATATAAAACCAAGTTGTTGCTGATTTTATTTAAAATCAGTTTTTATCTCCCGTTTTATGCCTGCGTATTTACAGCATCTTGAAGCACCCCTGTTTGCTCAGTTCTGCCATTCAGAGCCTCCGCCTGGTTCCTACGTGTCTCACTTCAGGGTGCCCGGCGACCCTGCAGACCGAGAGGAGAGGCGAGGTAATGCCAGAAGCTAATTTTCGAATAAAATGGCAACATGATTGAAATGCATTCTTCTAAATTCAGTATCAATTAAGTTTAATGGTCACAAGTCTTTCATCGATTTATAGAGCTGTGTATATCATGATTTTTAGCGAGAACATTATTCCCGAGACAGCTCTCTAATTGAGGGAAGGATTCTATAGCGCAGAGACCTTCGATTAATGTTCTGAAGAGATAATTTGTAGCTTTTTGTTCTGTTGGTCACTGGGCCAGCCATACACAGACTTCAGTGAGCAGGTGTGGGAACATCAGCAGCAGCCTCAGCAAACAAAGGCGGATAACTATATCTTCCATGACAACAGGAATCCAAAGGAAGTGTTAGTAAGTGACAGTGCTTTTGTTCTTGTTTCGCTTTTTATTATGGGCACATCCTCAAGGTAGTATGGAAACGAGAAGACGCGGAGACATGTCCCCAAAGGACAAAGTAGCTAGATGGGCTGTGACACTCACTTTATTCAGCAACACAGTAACAGAAACCGGATTAAGGATTTAAACCTGGGTTCAAATGCTGGCTCAATGACACACACAATGGACAGCGTGACAGCATGTCAACTCTTCATTATTGGCTTTGGGAAAGTTACCTAATTTCCCAGATGCTTAGTTTTCTTACTCATAAAATAAAGGCATAATGAGCATTATGTAAATCTGAAATATCAGTGTCCTCAAATGGTTAAGCACTTACCAACAAAAACCTCTCCCCCTAGTCCCTAACATCTGACAGGCAGGCATTTGTTGCACTAGTGGAATGCAGTGACTTTGCTGTGACAGGGTAACCAGTTAGAAATCTCAAGAATGGGTGAGGGTGGGGAGGGGTGCCCCAATACCACCCACAGACAATTACATTCTAGTGCCTCTCGGCTTTTCTGTTTTTATTGATCTTTGGTAGCTGGACTCGGTGATTGCTTATAAACTCAGCTTCCCCCAAGAACTAACAGGCTAATTTGAGCTCCTCAAGAATTCAGGGGTGGTAAGTAAAATGCCAAAGGCATGAGCCAGTCAAGACTGAATGAAACCCAAGCACAGAAAAGCAAGAAATTGAGAAAGATGAAAAACCCAGTGATACCTCAGGAGCAGTGTGAACAGAATATTCTGAGGGGTTGGGGTAGTTAAAACAGGTACCGCTACACAGGACCCTTGAAGGTGGGTGCTGAGGAAGGCTGGGTATGGACCCAATACCTGCTACTGGATAGCTGTATGAACTTGAAGTTATTTAACCTCTCTGGGACTTGGTTTTTATCGCTATAAGGATGAGTACCTTCTTCACTGGATTGTTGTGGGGATTGTGTGAGAAAATGCATTTAAAACAAAGACTCTCATGATGTGAAAGACATTAAAATTAAGATCATGGGCTTAGAGAGATTCAGAAAACCTCTCCAAGGTTCCATCTCCTCCTCTGAAAAATGATTATGATAATAGTTCCCACTTTTTAAGGCTGTTGGGACGATTAAATTAACCAGTCTAAAAATAGCACCTACAAAATAGCTCCTAGTACATAATATGTTCTACACAAATATTAGATATGAATATCCTCCTCATTATTTCAGTCCCTGGATTATTTGCCTTCTCTGTTTACCCATCCCCCAGTACCAAGCTTGGCTCCCATAGATGTCTCTTCTTTAATACACAGATAAAATTCCCCGAAAAGCCTTAGACAGCAAACTTCACATGGACACCAATGGCTTCCTAGTGAGGTAAGTTTCCTGTCCCTTTGTCCTGATAGTCCTGATTAGCCACTCTGGAGTTAACTTCAGCTTTTCCAAAGAGCAATAGCCATTAGCCAAGTAAATGTGACACCTCAATCTCTTTTATAAAAGTGAAGAGAGTGCTAAAAATATTGCTGGTTATTTCACAGTTAATTGGCTTCCCCTTGAAGAGGTGGTTGCTGGGAGTCTAACATTCACTTCTGGTCACCTTGCTCCAAGAGAAGTGGAACTGAGATTGAAAAATACCAGAAGAGGGCATGATCTTGTTCAGGGGTTCAGGAAGATTGATGGACTATGAGAGGCAGAAAAGAATAGGATTAGCTAAAGATTAGGATGAATTTGATAGCAGGACTCGACTTTATGAGGTTTTAATAAAAGCACATTGGTCTCTCTTTGTCAACATAACAGCAAAATATGAGTGCAAGTGAATGTTCAATAATACCAAAGGACACCAAATGAAAATCAATACTAGGAAACAGCTATTTGCATGAAATGTTTACTTGCAGAAATCTCTAATGTCAGAGACACCTTTGTGGTCAGGATCTGTTCCTCTATTTTAAAAGACTGAACAGTTTTGTGCAATAAAAATGTGTGATTATGCAACTATGTCCAACACAGGTAACTACATTTCATGCTTCAGGGGACAAATTACTTGCTGAGTAATATCTGGAAAACAATTCTTCCACATATGTATCATTTTACAACTAGCCAGCTCCCACAGCGGGGCTTTGCTTTCTTGCTGGGGAAAGAATGGGTGGGGTGGGGGTGGAGGTTCTGTCTAGGAGAGCATTTAACAAGGCCAATTCCTTTTCATTTACTCTGAGCATGTCTTACCCTCAATTTGAGTATTTGCTAGCCCTTGGGGTCTGAGTCTGTTCTAGATGGATCCTAAACTAAAGAAAATTAAGAGACCAGGTCGGTACTTGTATTTCATTTTCCAGAATGGCCTGTTATATCTATCTGGAGGTCCTGAACTAAAATCTTAAGATGACCCTGGGAAAATCCCATTTTCCCTTGCAGACCTTTAAGCCTGAATGCATCAGGCGGGGACTGTCACTTGGGAGCTGTGGTTTGCAAGAATGGGGGTCCAAGAAAAGAGCTGATGATATCTGGATTGTGAGCTTTCCAAAGTCTTAGTTAATTGCCCCAATGAGGAATGAACAATTTTATTTAGTTACCCTTTGCTGGGAAAATATAATTCTTCATTAAAACTGGGGAGTGAATTGGGAAGGAATTGACAATCATATTTTATTTCCCATGAAGGAAAACTGTATCTTTTGAGGAAACAATATTTTGAGAAGTCTCCAAAAATGGCTCTTTTCGGGGAGATATAGCGGGGCCTTCAAACCAAAAATGTTCAGTTCAATAGATGACATTTTCCAACTAACTTATACCTTCAAGCATAAGTATTAGTTGGAAAACTTTCAGAACGTGACATTATTTGAATAAACTGCTTCTGTCAGGTAGCTTTGTGTTTATATTATTTTACAGGGTTGTAAAGGACAGAGCCATTATCATTTTTGAACCAACTTTTGTATTGAACTTAGCATTAAACTAAACTTAGCTCCCAGCACCTCACCTGTCCCTCCAGCATTTATTAAGCTACATGTTACTGACTTCTGTGAAAAGATATATAGATCTAAAGTAAAGGCTACCAAATTCTGTGTGCTAATGGTCAGATTAGAGTTCTTGACCCATGTTAGGTGTTATGTGTATGTCTGATGTCCAGGGAGAAATTGTGGTCATAACTCCCATAGCCATAAGTGACTCAAGAAAAGCCCTGCAGGCAAGCCAAGAAGCATACGAAAAGAGTACTATATCCTATTGGGTTAGAATCTTTACTGAAATCATTTATTTTTCACTACTGCCCATCGTAGGTATTTCCATTCCCATTTTGTGAATAAAGAAGCTAAAGCTCAGAGGGGCAGAAAAACTTGGCTAAAACCACACAGCCAGTTAATGGCAAAGCAAGAATGCGAACTGTCATATGAATGAATGGCTTCAAAGCCCACGTCCTATTCTTGCTCAGATCAGAGTAGGAAGGGGAAAATGATGAAAACAGGTTATATTTTCAAAAAATGGCCACAGTGATATTTTCCATCCCGCACATGCTTGCCCAACCTTGCCCCTTTTTATCAAGAGGCAGAGTCTATCTCCCCTCCCCTTCAAGGTGCATGGGACTCTGTGACCTTCCTGATGAATAGCCGCAGCAGAAGTGACACCCAAGGATTTCAAGGCGAGGTCAGACAGGCAATCTGCTTTCTGCTGCCTCCCTCTGAGCGATCCTTCAGATGATTCTGCTCGCAGCCTTTGAGCTGCTCCAGCTGATGCCACATGGAGCAGAGATGAGCTGTACCTGCCAGGCTCTAAGTGCAGATTTGTGAGCAAAATAAATGCTGTCCTTGTTTTAAGCCACTGTGGGTTGGGACGATTTGTTATGCATCCATATAATAGTGACAATCACAGAAAATATATCAATGCTAAACTTAGAATCCTCATTTTAGCATAAAGGGCAAGATCATTCCCATATGTCATAGATATGCATATGCATGTGTGCATAAATGTGAATGCACAAATGTGGAAACCCTGAACATAGCACTGGTGGAATTCATGACAAGAAGGCAGAAGAATCTGCCTGCCTGCCTGCTCTATCCCCCCGCCCATCACAGAAACATTTCCAGGAGGGGTGGGGTGGGGAGGGGGACAGAGGGGAGCAAAAGGGGGATGGATGTAATACAAGAACAATACAATTTAAAAAAAAAGAAAAGAAAAGAAACATTTCCAGGGAAGTTGAGGAGTAAAGGCTCCCTTACATGTGATTGTTGACATCTTTATTTCCTTTGGTGGACAGTGGCAGATAAACATGCTTTTTCATGTCCTTTCTTGTTCCTCTGGAGAATTCCCTCTGTGTCTCATATGGTCCTTAGGACTATCAGTTATGATGCCCCATTGCACCAACATGAATGCCATCTTCAAGGATACACTAGATCATTGGGTCAGTCAGGCTGGCGAATCAGAGGTTAGCATCCCATCCCAGAGATTGGTCTATGGATGGGCATGTCACTCTAACAAGGCCCATTTGCATGTACCATGAGGATGATAGCTGGAGCCTGGAAGAGAGAGATCTTCTGTGGTTTGATTGGATTATCAGCCCTGATTCTTTATCTCTTTTTAGGTCCACACACTTTGCCCTGGGACTTTGCAGTTCTTCCAATCAAAACGTAGACTATACTTCCTTGTCCCTTGACTTTGGACTTGGCTATGAGGCTTTTCTTCAATGGGATACCAATAAACATGATGAAAGCAGGGGATTGAAATGCACTTGTGCTTTGGACTTACCTTTTTGTGCCTCTGCTTTTGTCGTAAGAAGAGTTTCCTCGGGCAGCTTCTGCTGCTTTATTCAAGGCTCAAGAAGGAATTCTGGTTGCCTTAAGCTGAAGCCAAGTCTCCTTGCAGTAAACCTTCAAACTGATAAGAAATAAATGATTCTTATATATGCTATTGAGATTTGTGGTTGTTATTCAGCATTATTTTTAAAAAAATCAATAACTAACTAGTATATCTTCATTCCATGGAGCCGCTAAACCAGGAAAGCATAAATTCAGATTACTAGTGGCTGTCTTGAGGAGACAGCTCAGCTGAGAAGGCCAGGCTGGGGCTAGCTGGGCCAAGACATAGAGAGAAAGCAAATCCATTTGAGCCCCTGGATCCAGTTGCTGCCTAAGATATTTGGATCCATCTCTGGAGTTTCCAGTGACAAGGCAACAAATTCTTTTTTTTGGCCTAAGATAGTGTGACTACAGTTCCTGTCACTTGAAAGAAGAATAGCCTCAGTATAAAAGATTTTAAGTTGAAGTTTCCTCAGAAACATAAATTGTCATTTCTGTCCTCCCCTCCTCCTGTACAAGATGCAGCAGGGCTTGACCTGCAAAAGCCATGGTGTGGAATCCATCAGCTGTGACGGGGTTTTGTTGTCATTTGAGAAGTCTGGCTAGATGTTGACTTTCGTGGGATCTTGGTAGGGCCAGATGCTATAGCTGAATGCAGGAGATTTCAGGTTTTCCTTTTTTCTTAGGGGCAGGCAGCAGGCAGCCAAATATAGTGAGCGCATGAGATTGGCAGCTTCATGCTTGATTTACAGGTCCTGATCCTAGAAGATCTATTTATGTCCCTATGGTGTACAATTTATTCCTGAAAGGAAGAGCTCCCCAAATCTATACACCTGTATATTTTTCTGCTCCTTCCCAGCTCTCTGAGTATTTGAAAAACGCAAAGTGATAAGATATTCCAAATAACTCCACCCCTGAGTGAATAGCATGAGAGGGTTGAAGTGTTGCCTTTTTCTTACCAGTGTAGAAGATTCTAGTTTATTCTCTCCCTGGGTTGTTCTTCTCTCACAAGTCTCTTGATTTCCCTCTCATTCCATCACAAGTGATTCCATCACTTCTACACCTCACCCATGAGAGCAGAAAAACAGTACTTCACACATATACACTTGCTCCATAAGAAATTGGAGGAGGTTGGATTGCCACATGGAGCAAAGGCTTCTGGCTCCTGCCAGGATATGGGGCCCAACCCAGACATCAAATGTGATGTTTTCTGTGTGGCACCCACACCATGCACTAATGACAGGTCTAATAGGCTTGTATTCTTTCAACTTCAATTATGAAGTGGGAGTGTAAAAAGACTGTGCCCAAGAACCGCTATGGAGCTTGACAAGGTATTTTATTAACATATTATTATGTTCTGACAGAGGTAAGCCCAGAGGGTGAAGTAGGGCTCTAGAGTCAACAGATATCTTGGCAGGAGCCACTGTTACTACACCCATGGGTGTGTCCCTGGAGAGATGGGCTCAACTGCCTTGAAGAGAACACTACTCAGGCTTGAAAATAGGGTCCGCTGTGTTGAAGGAAAGTGCCAGAATCCCATTGGAACCCATCAGTGAGAGCTTGATTTATTTTCTGAATGCACACACCCTCAGGGGGATACATCTCCATCAAAGTCACATTGTGAAGGGACTTATCACCAAGCATCTTTAGGTGTATTAGGCATTCTACATAGATGTCTCCTTTAATCTTCATGCTGACACTGTGAAGGAGATGGATGTAAATCCTGCTATGGCCTCCAGTATCCATTCTCCATTGTTTCCTACCCAAACTAACAACAGTCTGCTTTTGTTCATGTTGACAATGTGCCAACAAAACAAACTTGGTTTCCTGGCTTCCCTGCAGCCGTAGGAGGTCCTGAGACTGGGCTCCGGCCAAACAGCAAGAAGTGTAAGTCCACAGGGGAAGGCTTCAGGAGAGCTGTTGCTCCCTTGAGAAAAAAGACAGATTCAGCTGGTATATGCCTTTTGCCCATTACCTACCCATGTCTCTTCTTTCTGCATGGAAGGAGTTCAAGATGCCTGTGGAACAGCGGCTGTCTCACAACCAAGTGTCGGAGAATGGTCAAGGAAGAAGCTGGGAGGAGTCCAGAATCTTAACTAATACATCATTATTATTACCTCCATTCTACAGATGGGAAAACTGAGGTTTAGAAAGATAAAGGTATTTGTACAAAGTCACTGAATAGCTCAACCTCTATCTCTCTAACTCCAGATTCCATGGTCTTTCCACAAGTTGTTTAGCATATAGTGTTAAGATGAGAGGATTTAAAGATATACAATTGACCCTTGACCCCTGAACAACATGAATTAGAATTGCAATAGGTCCATTTATAGCCATCCCCCCACCCCCCGAATATAGCCGTACTATTTTTGAACCACTGTTGTGAGTTTCTTGATACAAAGGACTTGTTGAGTGTGCTGACTATGCTATTTTATAGGAGACATTGGTGTCTGTGGATTTTGGTATTTGCAGGTATTCTGGGATCACAGGACAACTTAAGTTTGCAGGGAGTCAAAAGTTATACATGGATTTTCAACTGCACAGGGGTTAGTCCCTCTAACCTCTGCAGCATTGTTCAAAGGTCATCTGTATGTGTTCCTTTGCTTTTAACTCTAGAAGAATGTATAGAAAATATACCCTTATTTTTAGTGAGGTTAATTTTCTGGGGTGGGGAAGATAATTAATAGGTATGGAGGGAGAGAACAAGAGAACAGTGATCATAGAAGGCTCAGAAAATGTCTTTACAACAAGACTGGAAATTCCTGGGCATAGTCTTATATTTGAACAAAGTTATACACACACACACACACACACACACACACACACACACAATGGAATGAGACTGAATAAAAGCTGCCATAAAGATAAAAAGAATGGTGTCACCAAGTGGAAGTTATATATAAATTTGAGGGTAGCAAATGAGTTCCTAGTGATGTTCCAGCAATAAGAAACAAGACTTTTCTTTTCTTCCCTACCCTTTTCCTCACCCCATTAAAACTGCACCAGAAAGGAAAAGGAGAAAGTTCTATTTGTGCCCAAGATACTGTATTTTAATTTTTCTTTTCTTTTCTTTTTTTCTATTCAAATGTTTGATTTTCTGCTCCCTTTACACCCAAGTGGGGGTGAAGTTATCCTGAAAAGTCATTTTCTTACCTTTAAAATATATATATATATATATATATATATATATATATATATATATATATTTTTTTTTTTTTAATAAAAAAAGAGAGAGAGAGAGAGAGGCGGGAGGGAATCTTGTCAGGGACTTTTTTGTCCTTAATGAGCTGTGGTTTCCTCATAGAGTCTGGAGCTACTTTCAAAGCTTCTTTATTCACATGCACTCTACAGCAAGGAGAATTAAGCAGGTCAAACACAAACAAGTTTTTGAGTTATACCAAGAATAAGTGATTTTCTCCTGAAAGTACCTAGAGAAGAAAATTCTAAGGAGAGATTTTGATCCTAAATGTCAGCACCTATTAACCCTGAACTTGCTTTGATCACTGATAAATGAAAGAAAAGAAGAAATAAAGACCCAGTATGTTCTTATCTGTGTCTTACCTTTAGATGGGAAAGAACATAGTGAATTACTTCCAAGAAATCTGAAAAAATATGCATCATTTAAGGGTAATTTCTGTAGGAATACATAGCTTAGTAACTACTTTCCCCCGATTACCTTTTTTCAACAGAACTGCCTACCAGTAGTTGGAGATATCCAGTAGGTAGTTTTCTAAATCACTAGAGTGCAATTAGAGTGAATTTAATGCTATAGGAAGTGAGGAATAACTAAAGATATATTATCATATATCAGGATTTCAAAGCCAGCCTGACCACCAGCCCTATACATGCCAAGGTATGAGATCCAGAACAAGCTGACCTATTTGCCCCATTTCCACAATGTAGAATTTTTATTCAGGTGAATTCAGACAAAAGCCAAATACAGCCTAAAATAATGAAATCATGAGTTATCGCTGTAAGCAGAACTGGTTCAGGGCTAGAGAAGACTTTTGAGATAAGGACCTTCCATCTTCCACCCAAAGCAAGGAGCAACAAGAAGCAAATTGAGGATAAGAAGGTTGTTAAGATTAGAAGACAAGGCCATTCTCATCCATACTGCTGGAGAGAGGCAGAGGTAGGGGCCACAGAGAGGTGAAGGCATGGCCTTGGCTGATATATGTTCATTAGTTCAGTTTAATAATAGCACATCGTTATTGGGATCTTACCTTGTGTCAGGCAGTATGTTAAGAACTTCCCCTGGAGTGCCTTGTCTCCATAATTCTATGAGGAAACTTTATGGGATTCTTATTAGATCCTTTAAAGAAGAGGAGACTGAAGCTTGGAAAACTTAACTAAGTTGGCCAAGTCACTATGGTAGCTAGCTGTTGGACCATGACTCAACTGTGGACAGACAGACCCAGACTTATCATCTAAGTGCTCCCTAAAAGTCTTAATGCCTACTGCATGCTAACAGTGCCTTGGGCTTTGGGACTATCAAGGTGATCAAGACATTTCCCTCTGGCTTATGGATATTTTTTCTATTTAAAAAAAATTTTTTTAATTTAGTTGTATCTTGAGATTTCCCAATGTTTGAAGGCTTTCGATATCTCCAAACCCCCAATCCTGGAGCTACCCTTCAATCCACTTGACAGTGACTATCCCATTAGTGGTTCTCAAGCTTGGCTGCAGAAAACTCTCAAACACCATTTGCGGGAGCATGGGTATGGTCAAGGCATGAGTAATATTTATAAATTCCCAGATTATCCAATGTTAGGCCAGAGTTGGGAACCTTTGCAGTTGTCCATGGGGCAGCAGACAATCCCCTTTTCTGATTATGCTCATCCATCTTTGTTATCTTTCTGCCCTCAATTTTATTCTTCATGTTCATAAGTAGGACCATTCCTGAACTCTTAGTTCAAAACTGCCTTGCTCTTTGTTCAGTACAAAGTATAGTCGGGGCTCCAGCCTCAATTATAAAAAAAGAAAAAATGGAAGTCTGAAAGAGTAGGCAAGGCCTGTTTCTCATAGTCTGGTTCCCCACAGTTAGTCTTGGACAGGAATGGGGAAAGAGATTTCAGGTTGTTAATAGAAACCCAAGGGTTTTACTTCTACTGTACCCCCTGAGAGGAACCAAAGAGCCAGTGGAAATGAGATGTCACTGTTTGAAGACGGTCATTTGGTTCTAATGATGCAGATAAACAAAGTAGGTAATTGTTTCCTGCCTGGAGCAAGGTCACTTGGGTGACCTTGGGACTCGGTCTTATGAATAGGTATTTTTTAAACCTCCATTTTACCTTTCTTATCAATCACCTTTCATTATAAAAATTTAAAATGTATATGATACATATTATTTGCCTTTTCCAAAAAAAAAAAAAGCTTTCAGTAATCATATTTGGCTAAAGAAATAAATCAAAGTGTGTGTGTGTGTGCTTGGGTGGAGGGAGCATTTTGGTGAAAATTACCACTAACTAACAAAGTTGGTATCGTTGTGAGCTGGAATCTTAGACCTTCTACAGGCTATTTATTCTTTTTCAATTGTCTTACCCCAGACATGATGCCAATGGTCCTCAAGCTTTAGCTTATTGTCAGATCCAACTTGATTCCCATTGATAGTTATTAAGTGACTATTCACCATCAACCAACTAAAGACCTCTAGACCTACTACCAACCCAGCCAACCTTAGATGTATAACAGATGCATGCTTAGAAACGACCCCTAAAGGATTCATCCCCATCACCACATCCTTCATGTGACACTCTGACCTCATTCAAGAAACACCTGTAGCTCTTTCTCAAGGAATTCAGCAAGAACATGAAATAGGCTCAAGTTCAAAGTTATCCTATAGTTTTTGTTCTTTTATATAAAACTGCTTGACGTCTTGGTCCTATTCATGGGAATTTTATAATAATTACTAAGTCAAAGGCCACATTTAAAATGTAGGAGCAAAATCAAGGAGTTATATAAAGCCTGTGCTTTACTGGGTCCATTTTGTATTATAGTGAGGATGTAAGAAGCATGTGAAATGTTAAATAACCCCCAAAACTTCAGTGAGTCATTTTTAGACAGCCTTTGAGATAGTTTTGGAGACTTTCTCAGTCCAAAGAAGTGGGTCTATTGGGTATAAATAGACATATTTGAGAAAGCTTTTGCCAAATATTCTGTTGTTTTTCATAAGGAATTTGGCATTTAATTCACTAATTATTAATTCAAATTCTTGAACATGTGGGATTTCTGAGTGCCAGGCCCAGGAGTGGCCTCAATATTCAGTATGGGGAGTGGGTGCTGACCAATCCTAATGAGGTTGGTGGTTTCCATCCCTTTGCAGAATCCCCACCCCAAGAACAAAGGCCCCTCCCTCTCCAACCCAGTGCCTCAACAGAAACTTTGAGTTATGTGAGAGAAGGCAAAGAGACAAAGGCCTGGAAAATGAGACCTATGAGAAATAGTGGAAGGAATACGGGTTGCTGAACCCGTGGAAGAGGAGGCAGAGGAGGTATTCCATAGCCCTTGCCTTCTCCTTGAAACATTTGTTCACACTGAGGAGGCCCGCCAGCTGTTCAGCATCTTCACCAAAGACTGACCCGGAGGAAACCGGTTCAGGCTCCAGCATTAGGGATTTAGGACATAACAAAGATTTTCCTGACTTTGAGAAATCTTAAACATCAGAAAAAATTACCCACAAGGGTTGAGAAATCTCTTCCTCTTGGGGTATTTAAAAAGAGGAGATTTTTCTTAGCTGTCTTGAATGATTAAAAGGTCCTGGCTAATACTTGGGGGATGGGAAATATGACCAGATAATCTCTCTCAGAGTGCTTCTCGGTTTGAAAAACTAAGAAGGCATTTTAAAATAGGTTTAAAAAAGAAAACCTTAAATGTATGCTAAATGTATGCTTTTCTCCATGACCCTCCTTTGTCAATTTAGTATAAAATTAATGTTGAGGAAATAGGAAAAAGGAGGAAACACATGGATGTAAGGCAGGAAGAAAATCTCACTTATAGTTTCATCATTTTAAGCTATTTGTGCTTGAGAAGATAATTACCTCTGCCTAAGTTTCCTAACCCGTAAATTGGAGCCCCAAATACCTGTATGTGTGTACACATCACAAGGTTACTATGACTATCAAATAAGAAATGAAAATGCTTTTAATAATGAAAATAATTATGCTCTACACATGTGAAACATCATTACAGAGAGATATTTTTATATAAGCCTCTGAATGTTTCTCTGTTTCTCTCTTTCATTTCTGCAAGAACTAAGAGTCAGTTCTGTCAGAGGAAATCCTAAACTCTCAAGGTACATCTGGCTCTTCTTGCCACACCTCTGGCCCACTGTCAAGAAAAAAGTTTAGAGAATTTCACTTTGAAGTCTGGCCTTGGAATATTTCCTGATAGGCTGACAGACCCAAGGGCTTCCAGCTAGAATGTCAAACCTGGGCAAACATCTGAGCTCCCAATCAACCACTTGGCTGGGTTGGATCCAGGTGAGCAGGCTATCATCCTGTTCCAACCATTCCCAAATGATTTTCACAAGAAAAGAGTTGGGGTGGATCACATAGCTTAAAAAGCAGCTAGGGAAAGTTGCCAAAGAGACCCCTGAACAGATTCTGGAAAATGGCTCGAGTTACAACATGCTGGTGCCATTTGCTGGCTAAGAAGCTGTTAGAAGCCATTGCAGATGGGTCCTTGGAGGCTCAGCCTTCTCCTCTCTCCTATTCTACTGTTTCCTTAATTTGCTGAGTGTCAGCTAATTGGGAGAGTGTTGATTAAGAAACCACATCACTAAGTTCAAGGCCTGTTCCCAGTGGGTTTGGGTTTAACACAGAAGGAAAGCCTTCCTTCCTCTGCTGCATGTGTTCTGCCACCTTCTCGGGTCCCCTGTCATTTTCTTTCTTTCACTTTTTTTTTTTTTTTTCAAAATTGTCTCCCCTGGTGAGATCACTGCCTGGAGTTGTGGACTTGGTTGTTTCCAAGGTATCAGTGTTGTTTTACCAAAAGGACTTGACTGGGATTTGACTCAAGAAAAATCCAATCTCAGTTATTTCCAGGCTTTCCCCTTGTTAATGGAAAATTAAACTTATTTCAAAAATAATCAGGGAAAGAATAGAGGAAAAAAGTTTTTTGAGCCCTGGCTGGTGGCAACCCAAAGGTTGCTTTTCGATTCCCAGCCAGGGCACGTAACCAGATTGCAAGCCAGGTCTCCAGCCAGGTCTCCAGCCAGGTCTGTAGCTGGAGGCAGGTGAAAGGCAATCACACATTGATGTTTCTCTCCCAATCTTCCTCCCTCCCTGCCCTTCTCTCTAAAAATAACCAATAAAAATCTTTTTTAAAAAAAGATTTTTGAACAAAGGAATTGACCAATAGCTAGAGAACCATAATGAGAATTGTCATTAAAACTTGAAGCTCAGGAAAACTCTGTTTCCTCAAATGTGAACTTAGAGAATCACAGGGCAGCATTTGTTTGGTAGTGATTAGGTTACACATTCACCAAACTCAACATGCAGGCAGTCTTGGTGAAAGGGCGTTCATAAGTGCACCCTGAAGTGGGTGAGAGTAACCCCAAGTTCCTCATTGGCCCCTGAGTAAGACATGCTTGTGCAGCAACCTGAATCTCAATAGGGAAAGCTACTGAGCATTCTCATTATCATCAGAATAATGTTTTCTAGGGCCTGACTCTTACAAAACAAACACCTTTTTCTCTTCTTGCTAGTCCCTTGGCAATTTCTTAAGTGTGAGAAGGAGAACAAGAGCTAAAACAAATGCTACTTTGGGGAAACATCACATTCCAGATGACTTTCTGTTATTTAGTTCATTCCCACTTTTTCCTTCTCCCTTGGGTATATATAGAGCGTGTTTTTACCCTACTCTTGTGCATAATTATTACTTGACATAGTGAAGCTCACACCAAATCAAGTGTGAGGGGCATGAAACTATGATTTTTAGAGTCACACTGTTTTAAATTTCAAATAAATACTTGTAGGGGAAAATGGGATGCCTATCCCCATATAGTTAGATACTATAGCAGGTTTTTTGGAAGGAAATTACATTGATGAAATGGTTAGACAGTGATTAATATGCACCATAACTCATTGCAATATTCCTATTTCAGCATTCTCCTCTTCTCAGAGTGATGTCCAATTACTCACTATTGATCAGCGATTGCATTGCACAGAGGAGAGTGGCAGCATCAATTCATTTCATCCTATTGAGTTCCAGCCAATAACAATTGATATCTGGCACATGTTTCCCAGAGACATTTGTCTGCCATCAGGGAGTTGATTAACAGGTTGGCAGTTTGTTTGCGAAAAGGGGAGGAAAAGTGTAAAATCTGCTTATGAATTTGTTCTCATCCTTCATGTAAAAACAACAAAAAAAGGCAGTGTTCTCCCTCCTTTTCAAAATTTAGTTGCCTGTTGGCCCCTGTCAACCTGTTCACATTCAACATTGCTCTGGCCTTATTTTTTTAATTGATAATCATGTGAATAATTAAAGTCCAGGTACATGAAACCCACATAAATCATCTTCAACAGGTACATAATGTACCTGGGCTCAGCCACTGCTCAGGGCATAAATTAAGGCCAAAATACTCACTATGTACAGTAGGCATATCGTTGCCTCCTGCAGAATTCATGGTAACCTGTTTATCACCCAAAAACCTGCCACCTTCAAGGGAGTCAGCAAGCAAAGGACCCTTCTCTCCCTGACCATCACAGGGCCACTGATTACTGTTGCCTTCCATTGGCCTCACATTTGATGTTATGAGCAGATGACATACTATTTGTTTTGAAAATCCCACTTGCTTCATTTGGCCATTCCTGCTGCAGCCTAAGTATTTGTGCCATGCTTACTTTTAAAAAGCACTGTCCAGAACTATTAACCTCTTGCTAATGTCATCAATCATGTGCTTGGCACATGGGCTTTGCTAGACAAAGCTAACAACATCTGCCACGCATTCTGCCACTTCCTTTTGATTCCTCACACTTTATTTTCACTTTCATCTCTGCTTGCTGGTGAAATCTATGCCTGATCTGACTCAAATGCCAGGGAGCTGGGAACATGTCATTCCTCCACAGGGCAGGGTAGGGCAGCTCGCCTACTGAGAAATGGGGGTGGCTGCTGGTAGGTGGCTGGCAAGCAATCCTGGTGTCAATACCCAATGGCCACTGATTTTTCCAGAGAACTTCTTGATTCGGAGGACACTGCATTGGAGAAACCACTCAGATGTGGCACATGTATATAGTGTATTATAAGTATTTTTGGAAAAAATAATTTAATTTAGAAAATAGGTTACACATTCCCTTTCCAGATCTAAGAAGCATCAAAAGCCCTGCTCATGGTTCACGTGAATCCTTCCCTTGGCCACCCTCACAAGGGAGCCAGACTCTCCTTTCATCTCATCGTTATTCTCCAGGCCCACAGTCACCTGGCATTGCAGGGTCACATCAGCCACCCTGATTGCGGCTTTCAAACACCTGAGATGACACCAAGCTGTTTGCTCTGACTGAAATGTCCAGGAGCCCAAAGATCAATAGCTGTAGCTCCTTCTGGAGGTCTTAATGACGCCCCCACCCTCACTCCCCACTCAACCATCTATTTTTTACCAGCAGACAGGCTCTCTGGTCAATGTTCTTAGGATTTTTAGATCAACAATCTTAAGAGGAAAAAAAAAAAACCCAAAACCAAGAAACAAAACAAAACCAAGGTATTGAAATATCCATCAGGCCTATTATTTTATTAGCCACCTTGTGAAAACTTGTCCTCAGCCTTTTGTGATGGAAGATGAAAAGCATGCAGGAGAGATAGATGGACTGTTAAATAAAAAATATCCACTTTCATAAAGATGTCATTAGTAATGAAGAATGCATTTGAACATTCTCTACAAGGTATCCAGGACTATTTAAATGATCAAGGAAAAGCAGCACTCATACCTCAAAGGTCTTTTTTCTTTTCTTCTTCTTCTTCTTCTTCTTTTTTTTTTAATATTTAGTAACTTTACTCTGTGCTTACTAAGCCTCATTTCTGTCTTTTTCAATGAGCATCATAAGACATGAGTCTTTTTTTTAAAGAACAATACATGTTTGTATAGTTTACAAGCCCATTTATCTTCACAGAATAAATTTATTTTTTATGATAAGGCTGTAAAATAAGGGTTCTCCTCATTTTAAAGAAGTCTGGAATTGCCAATGTTTGAATGAAAGAGAAAAATGAGAAAGCTGATACAGTCAACATTGATGCAAGTGTATTCTAATTTGAAAGAGCTCTCAAACATTTCACAAAAAATTCTACAACAGGCTTCAGTGAAGAGGGCAGCAAGACACATGTCATGTGATGCTTGCGATAAAGGGACCTGTAATGGAGGTGATGTGTGAGAGAGACTGTATTTGCACTGCCTGCAAATACATTGATAGTACATTTTTCCACTTGGATACCCTCCCCATGCACACTAATCAATGGACCTGAGGACAGGGGGGATAATCCACTGACATCCGATTTTCTGGGAGAATTTTTTTTCTTTCCTGAGTGAAGCAATTTGCTTTTGAAGTAGTGTGAGTATTAATTCTTTCTCAGCTAAACAGTCCTCATAAAAGGAAGATTAATTCTGGCAATGGAGATGACAGTCATCAAATCACAAAATCTAGTCTGATGTCCTCAATTTCAAGCCACATCCCCTCTTGTTGAGAAATTATGATTTTCCAGTAAAGCAGAAAAAAGAATAGTTCAATATTGAACCCACAAAAATATTACAAATAAAATGGGTTGGCATTTCATCAGATTCTGGTTCTGTTTCCTATCTCAGAAACATATATATAATCAGCAATTCACTGATGTGTCTGTATTGTCTCAGTCCCTGGGACAGATGTGGCTTATGGTGAAGCTGAGACACCCTCCTCTCTAGTATGATAATTGGGAACATGATATGGAAAATTTTTTCAGAGGCCCTTCAGAGTCTTATGTATTAAGACTCTGAATATGAAGAAAAGTCTTATGTATTAAAACTTAGTGATGAGAGGTAGAAAAATTAAGCTAAATTAACTTTTTAAAATGGAAATTTGTTGATTAATAGAATTAAACCATTGAAACAATCCATGTCTACACAGCATTCAAACAGTAGTATCAAGACCCAAATACTCGCCTTCATTACTTGGCTCCACTTCCTTGGCTCTGTGATCAGGATGCTGGGACCAGGGGAGCTGACAGGATATCCCAGGGCTGTATTATTCTCTTTGTACCACCAGCAGAAAAAAACAAAGGTAAAAATGTTTCTTTCCCAGCAGCCCTGATGAAATGTCCCTTTCTGTCTCAATGGCTGTGCATGGGGTACTTTCTTGAGCAATCTTAATGGCTACAGCAACATAAACTGAATGGCTTAGGGACATGCCCTTGTTCCACCCCTTCATCTGGGGATGGAGTCAACTTTACTCTCATATGACTGCATTGGTAAAGGAGCTATTCCCCTGAGGAAACTAAGAATACTGTTAAAAAACAAACAAACCCACAGGGAGAGATTGAAACTAAGTGGCCCAAATTAAAAAATCAATAATACACCACAATTTGTGTTCCTAAAATACTGTGGTTGTGTTGGCCCAAAGGTAATTTAACAACCTGGAGTGGAGTTATTTACATTGTTGAGAGATCTTGATTGGATACTAGCTTCAGGCTTGCTACTCAGCGAGAGGTGTGTGAGCAGGGGCAAGAAGAGAGAGTGAATTTGAGCAGAGAGATTCAGCTGGGGCTCATGATATCTGGGAGAACATCTAACATTCCTTCCAGTGAATGGGTAGGTCTAAAATTACTGGGGTCAATAAGACCAATCAGATCAGAGATCAGAGAGAGACCATAGAAGAATCAGCCATGGGCCAAACTACACAAGATAAAAATAGTGGACTTAAATGTAAAATATAAAACAAAAATATTTCAAGAAAATATAGGGTACAACATATACAATCTATGCAGGAGAAGTTCTTAATGGCAACTGGGAGCTCGGAAGCAGATAAGAAAGGCTAAACATATTTAAATTAAAAAGTAGAAGAAATGTTTGTATGAAAGAAATCCAATACATAAAATCACAAGAAAATATAAAGAGATAAAAAAATGTATCACACAATGGATAAGGCGCCAGCCTGTGAACCCAAAGGTCGCAGGTTCGATTCCCCAGCCAGGGCACATAACCAGGTTGCAAACCAGGTCTCCAGTCAGGTCTGTGACTGGAGGCAGGTGAAACACAACCATACATTGATGTCTCTCTCCCTCTGCCTTTCTTGCTTCCCCTCTTTCTAAAAATAATGAAATAAAAAAATTAAAAAAAAAATGTATCAGATACAAAAAGAGTTGGTCTTTGTAACATATAAAATCCTCTTAAAATTGTCAAGAATAAGCCAAACAATCCAGTAGGTAAATGATACAAATGGACAAATCACTGTTGAACACATCTAAATGGTCAAATGCATTTTTAAAATGCTCAAAATTCACTAGGAGTCAGGAAAAATGCAAATGAAAGTAACAATGAGATGCCATTTTATAACCATCAGACGGACAAATTAGTAAGAATTATCTCACCAAGTGATGGTGGGCTGGTGGGGATGCAATGGAAAGGGTATTCTTATATGTGATGGCAGAAATGTGATGTTTTATAGTTGTTTAGGAAAGCAATTTGGCAATAATTATAAAAATTGAGATTACATTTACTATTCAACTCAGCAATTCCAGTCTTGAAAATTTATCTCATAGAAACAAAAGCATTGATGCATGAAGGCATTTGTGTGTGTGTGTGTGTGTTAGTGTCATTGTTCAAAGTGGGAAAAAAAATACTAGAAACAAAGTAAATGTCCATCAATAAGTTAACAACCAAAATGTGAATATTCACAATCTAGAGTATGAATCAGAGCTACACCAGTTGACTTGATTTTCTGCGAGGTTTTGTTGGTAGACAAGTAGGGATATTAAAAGTGTATTATAATTTAATATAGTATAATAAAATGTAACAAAATATAGAGTGTAACTTCATGTCATAAAACAATGACAATTATAAAGCCTGTATTATATTAATATTGAGAAATATATGGAAGACACATATTAGATTATAAAAATTAAATACTTAGGGAAAAAACATAGGGGTATGGAGAAGGAGGGTAACTAAACATTCTAGTTTGCCTGAGACTAAAGGACTTTCTAAAATGCGGGCTTTTTACTACAAAAATTAGGAAGGTCTGATGTGAACTGGGAAGATTGATCACCATAGTGGTACCAGTGTATACATGGAGCAGAGAAGAAAAGGCAAACAAACAAAAAACGGTGGAGAGGGGACTATAACTAAAATTATGTATCCATATATACATTCATGTAAAATTATTTATCTGGGTTGATATTTAGAAATGAATTTTTAAAATGTTTACTTTCACAAATCTCTATAATACTTGAGGAAAGATTTAAGTCCTGCTCACAGACTTGTGGGATTTAGAGGAAACTTCACTAGGGATACAAGGACTAAAGTCAGCTTCAATTAACAAAAAATATCATTTCTAGTATATGTGCTGCCAAAGTGAGCACAAAATATTTCTTTATTCATTAAATAAATGTCCACTCTGTATTAATTTACCTACTACAAACACAACACATAGAAGGCAATCTATAAATGTGTTGAATGATGCATACAATTATTTCTTCTAATAACCACAACATATCATTATACATATATACAACTTGATATGTCACATTAACAAGTGTTTTAATAGAGATAAAAACAGAAGCCTGGGAAAAGATAGGGGAGGAGGCCCTAATTCTCCCAAGTAGAATCATGGAAACAGAAGAGGAATATTGAGGGTTTGAAGAAACAACTGAGAGCTTGCAGAATGGAGAAAAGAAAAAGGGAAATCTATAAAACAAGAATAACCTGTACAAGGCCAATAGTCATTCAAAAGCTAAGTGTATTTGGGAAAGAGTAAGAAGTTTACTGGGGCCTGTGTATAGGGGTCAGGGGAAAATGGCAGAGCAGAAGTGATAAGATAAAGCTACACAATCCAGGGATCTATATACTCTGCCAAAGAGTTTGAATTCACTTGGAGGGCACAAGGGAGACCAAAGAAGTCTCACTTTAGGGAAGAGAAAATCAAATTTAGTTTTTAGGAAGATAACATAGCGCTAAGATGGCCACAATGGATGCTATGCCAAATGCCAGTTCCAGTTGATTGGTCATGAGAACTTGAAGGACAATGTTAAGAAAGACTATGGTCCCCCATGTCTAGGCTTAGCAGCTAAAGTCTAGCAATGTCTACTATGGACAGTGGAGAAGGAGAATAGGGACAAAGTTGTTATGTGTTTTTCAATGCAGCATCTACCAAAATGTGGAGGGGGAACCACATGGACGACATCGTGGTCAGGAAGAGCGGGTGATTGACTTAATTCACACAAGAGCTGTCGATGGACATCACGGGAGCCCGGTGCAGGAACGGATTCAGGAAAGATGTCAACAGTGAAATGGGTAGGACCGGCTGAAGGAATTCAGGAATGGATGAGACCCAGGCACTAAGGGCATCTCTGGCTAACAAGCAAGTTACAGATCAAAATTGCTTTACAATATTGGCACCAAACCCACTTGGCTTCCATCCACACCTCAGAGCGGGCAGGATGACTCAGCAGTTCCGGGAGCTGCAGGGGCACATCCAACGATTCTTGCCACCAAATCACTTTCCGGTGTCTGGCGCCCTGGCTGCCTACCCCAGCCGTCATTGTGATTTACCCTCCAGAGCAGCCCGTGGAAGTCGAAAGGCCCTCCTACAGCTGAAAACAGGAAGCCTCCCCCGCTCACCTGGCCAAGGGGCCAGGAAGGAATATGTGTGCTCCGGCACACCAACAGCGCAAGTTCCCATTATGTCAGCACTGTTTACCATCACCAGGCACTTCCTGTGACACAGGGCTCAGCTAAATCTCTAATCCAGCATAAAGGAAATGACTAACTTCAGGAAATCATCTCTTCTCCCTCCATCCTCCCTCCAAAAGGGAGATACTGTTGGACTTTCACTAAAAATATCAATACCATCTAAAAATAAGGTTCATCAACTCTGCCCTTGCCCCAGGAAATCCTGACTAAAGCTCCCCTTACATCACCGCCAGACCTAGTCCTAATAGCCCCTCAGAGCCACGCCCAATCTGTCCTCTTAGCTTAAGTTCATTTCAAATCAACGTCCACCTGCCTCCTACAATAATGAAAACGTGAAGAATTGCTGGCCACTATTGTATCAAAAAAACAAGCATCTTCCCAAGGGACAAACGGTCTTCCAAAACTTCCACAACACACACACACCCAAGTGGGTTTATTTCCTGTCTAGTTGACTTCCTCCAGGCTCATTAAGGTTTCAGTGTCATTTTCCAGAACCGGAAAGAGTGCGCAGGAGCACAGCCTGTAGCAGTCTCGAGTGGACATGCAGCGGCTGACCTGGAGGAGAGAGTCAATGGAGCCATTTGTTAGAAAACTACTGACAGGCCCACGAAGCCTTTGGCAATGGCCCTGTTCCTGCTGCCGGTTCCCAGGGCATGCAGTTTGCGGCTAAGTTGATATTCTTTGTCTTGTGCTAAGGAGCTACTGCTGAAAGCTGGCATTTGCCTTTAGGGGAGGGGAGAGGAGGTTCCTGTTGGAATGTACTGATCTCGGGGCAGGGTTGGGAAGAAATACCTGAGCCCCAGTCCAGAAGTGAAGAATGGGAGAAACAGGAAAGAACTTTTAATTCAGCCCTTAACTACACTACTGGCAGATTCCCTTACAAATGAACGGAGTTATTAGTTTTATTTCCCAAACCAGGAGGCAGGAGGGTCTCAAACAGGGACTTTCCCCACTGAGGAAATAGCATAGCATGGCAGATACAGGCCTTGATGTTTGACTCCTGGGTTTAAATTCTGTTGTCATTAAGTTCAGCTGTGTGCTGTTGAGCACGTTACTGAGGTTCTATAAGTCTTGTGTTTTCATCTGTGAAATGGGTTGTTATGAAGATGAATTAAAATAAGAAATGAACAGTGTTCCATGCACAGGTAGTGTGCCATTGATGTTCCTATATTTTCTTGTTTGAATGTGTTACTATGTGATGGGTACTCATCTAGTTCTTAAGAATCCATAGAGAACTGAACAAGCAAAGCTGAGGCACAGCAGGACACGGTGTGCAATTAATGGGTGGGGGGGTGCTTGGTGGATGGAAAGTGTAGCGTCAGCATCTGAAACCAAACAGAGCTGTGTGGTGGAAGATATTCCTTCATTGCAAGTTCTCCGTCCCAGTGTCTGGGCGTCCTGACGGAGGCAGAAGGAAACTGGGACAGGCAGGGGCATGTAAGGAGGTGTGCCAACGTGAGAGATGCTGGCAGGATGATGTCCCCATAGACGTCACTGTCTCCTTGAGTTCCATCCCAAAAAGGGCTCCAGGAAAGGGCTCAGTGGCCACCTGCGGTCCTGGCCCCAGCGACTTTGCAGGCAGAGGGACTCCAGCCATCTTCAGGGCACACCAAGGGTGAAGGGGACTTGGCCAGTGAGCCTCCAAAGAGGTGATGGGCCAGGGGAGCTTTATGAACTATCCGGAGGCAGCTTTGGAGACCAAGAGGTGAAGACATAATGAGAACATGATAATTTAAGGGAAAAACAACATACTAAGTTTTGGGGTTCAAATGAAGATGTTGAACTGAAGTTACTGTGGTTTGGTGGTGGTGGGGGGTGTCCTGTAACTGGAAGTCAGTGTGATTGTCCCGAGCGCTTCAGGGAAGCAGGGCTGAAAAAGCTGCCTTGCTCTGCGGAATCTCACAGGTCTCCCCCTGCCCAGGTCCCAGGCAAGGATCAGATACCAGGATGTGCTGTAACACCTTCCTCAAAACCTCTCTCTCTCTTAAAATAAATGAACAATGAAGGCCCACAATGACCAAGAAAGGGGGGGTTAGGGGGTGGAGAAACAAGAAGGCAAGAAAAACATATTAGGTCATCTGAAAGAGGCAGGGAGCCGCCTTTGGAGAGCCCAGGACACACTGTCCCTGTCTCCCATTCAAGGCAAGTCAGTGCCTCCCTGGGACTCAGGAAAGCTCACCCAAGCTGAAGCCGCAGGGGGAGGAGGGCGATGCTCTCCCGGACTAATTAGAATCTCAGCTCCGCCAGACCAGAGATCTTTGTTTCCTGCTCGCTCAAGACCAGGAGCACCTGGAACACTGCCTGCTACGTGATAGCCTCTCAAGACTATTTGTTGAATGCATGTCGTAACAGGCTAAACTCGACCCTATTGTTCTCCCGACATCTTATGTTTTGGGTACATTATATGGGGTATAATGTATTATTTTCATATCAGTAAATACAGTGTAGTCAAGGTTTCATTTCAAATGTAGGTTGTCATTCCAGACTCATTGTAGTCAGTAACTGTATTCCTAACATTAGAGGGAATCAGATTCAAGTCATATGTATACAATTCTGCTTCACAAATTCAAGTGAGGCCCCACACTGTGCATATGATTATTACTTAACATTCAGAGTCTCCCAGTAGTAATTTCAAAGGTATACAGAATGTCAGAGGCAAGGATTCAGCCTTTTCCCTCTGGGTGAACTAAACACACAGAGCGATTTGGTTGTCTTGGTTTTGAGGGTTATGACAGATTATATCCCCTAGGGGGCAGTGTATGCACATATTTCTGCCAAGCGGGGAACAAATTTTTCCCGTCGCTGATGTAATCGCCACCGGAACAGATTTGGGGGGGTCTGAGAAACAAAATATACTACATGAAGTTGTCCTTTGGGTGGAGCAGAATACAGGCGTCCTGAAAGAATTGCGCAGTAGAGGGAAAACCTGGTGACAAAGCAGAAAATTGGGGGATGGTAATATTAAAGGCTCAAACCACTGAATTGCTTAAGACTCAACAGGAATGATTTGACATGCTCCTTAACATTTGCTAAAGGGTTTTTAATATTTTTATTTATTGCAGTTTACATTTCACTTTTCTGAAGTCTACGCAGAATTGTGTTTCGTTTTCTTATCTATTCTGGGTGTCCATTCAAATTCAACTGAAGTTAACCAGTTTTACTTGAGTAATAATAGTTTGTACTGTATTAGTAAGGACTTGTAACATTCTAAATGTTTCGCGTACACGACTCAATTATTTACATCACATGATTTAATGCTCCCAAATGCCTACGAGATGAAGACTATTCTGCTTTATAGATGGAGAAACTGTGGTGTAGAAAGTTTACATAGCTCACTCAAGAACATGAGCCTGAAAGCTGAGTCCAGAACCCATTCTCTTAATTATTTCGCAATTTTACCTTCTAAAGCAGTGCCTCTCAGACTTTAATGTGTGCTCATATTAACTTTTAAAATGCAGATTAGAATTTAGTAGGTCTGGGAGGGGCCTGAGAGTCTGCATTTTTTAAAGAGCATCAGGTGATGCCCAAATTAGTCCATGAACCACATTTTGAGCAGCAAGAACTTAGTGGAATGTGTGTGTGTGAGAGAGAGAGAGAGCGCGAGAGAGAGAGTGAGCATGGAGAGTAGATACGGATGTGCAAGTTACAGTTCCTGCCCTCAAAAAGATTATACCTAGTAGGTAAGACAAATACATAAATAATATTATGTGAGAAAATGTATGTCAAGGGTCGCAAAGGCACAAATGCAGAATAAGTACTAAATGAGGGCAGGAGAGTACACCCCAAAGTTTTGGGGGAGATAAGTAGGATGAATAACAATACAAAGCTCCTACCCACAAAGTACTTGCAAGCTGGTGGGGAAAGGCCAAGGGACACACAAACAACCCTACACAGACACAGGTTTTACAAAAGAGGTTCCCAGAAGGGTTTGGGAACAGGAAGGAGGAAGGCAGTGAGGTCGGTGAGAACTGCAATTAAGACTGAAATGAGAGAATAATGTATCTGACAAACTGAAGAAATGATGCTCTTGGGTGGCCATGGCCCTAAAAGAAGACTTCATGAAGGAGATGGTGTTCCAGATAAACCATGAAAGACAGATGGAGTTTAGATAATGGATAAAGTTATTTCAGGGAGAAAAAATGATTCAAACCAAAGTTCTGAAATATAATAATAGTACAAAGCTAATTTGGGACTGAGCAAAGTCTTATTTTTCCTTTCTGGACATATGGAATGTTATGCTGGAAGCCATGGTTTAAAGCAGTGATTCTCTATTCATATCAAAAATCCCTGAAGAAGGTGAAAAATACTTTGGTGCTGAGGTCCCATCCCCAGAGATCCTGATTTTATTTGTCTGAGGGTAGAGCTGGGAATTGGTATGTTTTTAAGTCTTTGTATTTTAATTGGGTGATATGTATGTCCACTCAGGTTTGAGAACCATTATCCAGGAGCAGTGGTTCTCAAAGTTCAGCCCCTGGACCAGCAACATCAGTATCATCCGGGAACTTGTGAGAAATGCGAATTCTTGGCCTCCTCACCCAGACTTACTGAATCAGAAACTCTGGTTGTGGAGCCCAGGATCTTTATTTTGGCAAATGCTTCTGGTGATCCTAATGCAAGTCAAAGTTCAAGAACCAATATTCCAGAGACTTGCTGCTCCAAACAGGGTCCATCAACTATCTGCAAGGATACCACCTGGATGCTTATTATAGCTGTTGCATCTCAGGTCTCACCCCATGACTAATGAATGAGTCAGAACTGAAGGTTAACAAGATCCTTAGGTGATAGGTACGTAAGGTTTGGGAAGCACTGTAAATTTCAGGGGAAGGAACCTCAACTGTTTTAGCAATAATGAGGAGCAGCTGAAGGTTATAGAGTGGTAGCTAAAACAATCACATGATTGTATGTGAGATGGATTAAAGCAGATCCTCCACAATACACCTTATTTGATCCTGTAAGATAATTACAGAAAATTCGCTTGACTTTTTTCCTTCTAGTCATTCCTTTTTCTCAGCTCCAACAGAGAATGCTACTCCAGGGCCTTGGGTACAAGCCTGACTCTGCTCAGAGCTCTTTTAGTGGCGGAATCCTGCCAGCCTTTGATGCAACAGTGAGAGTTATCTCAGTAGTAAGACTGCACTCAGGCCTCAACTCTGGCTTGTATATTTCTGATAATAAGAGAGCCCAAATGAAGCATCCTTGCATCCTTTAAAAGGCCTTCACTGTTAATTTGGCACAGGGAAAAAAGCCAGCACGTTATCTATCCTAGGTCTTCCAGTCATTCTGCTTGTGCGACATAGACTCTTTGAATAGATGTCCATAATGAGATTACTCAAAATGGAATTCATTATCTGGCTTAAGATTTATTGCTTTTTAACTAGAAATATAAGGTGACACACACTCTGCTCCCAGAGTTGGCTGTGTGACCACTTGGCTTCTCCTTTCCAGGCTGGGTACGGGAAACCAGGGTGAAGGAAATGCTAAGAATCCTGGGAACAACATGGCTTCATTAGGGCAGGCACATGGGAGCCCCAGGACTCTGTTGCTAAGTTCTGCTTCCACGGTCTCACCATGGGCACTATGGATGGGCCGGTCACCTCCTTACAAGTATAATTGGAAAGACTCTAAGGGGCCTTGAAACGCTGAAGTGCTGTAAATTAGCAGTGTTCAATTCTGATGAACATTAAAGGAAGTGTGTAGTTAATTCCTCCACACATGCTGATTGCCACGTCTTCCCACTGGGGGCTTTTGGCTCGGAACATTACAGGCTCATTTGTTCTGCCTGGCTTCTCCATCAGGGCAAGGACCTCAAGGTGAGATAATAGGCTTGGCTTCTCAGCACTTTATTTTAATCTGTATTTACCATCACCATATATGTTTTAACAAACCTCTGGTGCATGGCATGCCAATGAGCACTGCATAGAACAGATAAGAGACAATAGGGCAGCAATGACATTCAGAGGACATTGAGGATGTCCTGTGTCACACTGGTTTATGGTGCTGCTTGGTCCCCACATGGTCTTCTATCCCCCATGTCTTCCTCAGGTAGGTCTCTGCTTCTTTAAACCATTCAGAGCTGCTTCTACTGTACAGGTGGGAACAAAGGGAGGTAGTGTCTAGGCTATCTCCTCTTTTGACCACTATAATGACTGCCATTTCTTCCATCCTCCCCTCTTCCCTTTTCTTCCTCAAGCACTCTCCTTCTGGTGTGCAATGTAAAAAGATTGCTGATGGTGGCTGTCTACAAGATAATAATCTTAAATAGATGATACTTACATGGATAATAGGATAAAGTAAAACAGGATGGGAAAATTGATAATTGCAGATTCGGAGGAAATATAATTAGCAAACCAAACAAAAGCCAAATTTAGGGGGTAATAAGCATGATGTGTTAGAATTGTGAAGAATGAGGTAGTTTCATACACACGTCTTTATCTTCGAGGTAAAAACATAAGCCATTCTTTATATGTTCCTGAAAGTGGATCAGAAATGGCACGTTCTAGTTGTTTAAAGATTTTACATTCTAAAAGCAAGAGGAACTATCATTACAGATTTTTTTTTCCTCCATAGCTTTCAGAACTAACAAGAGGGAAACTGTCATCCAAGGTTATAATATTGCCCTGGACAATTGCAGGACAAGCCACTAGCCGGAATTCTGGTTATTATATTAATTTGGATATAAATCTTGTCAGATAGCCAGACATATTGTTAAAAATGCAAGCTAATAACCATCATCATCTGATGTTCCTGAGACAAGTAAGACAATGGCCATGTGCTGGTAGAGGCCATGTTTGCACTATCAAGATAATGAGTCTGTGGCCCAGGCTGCCTGGTCATTTCAGCCATATTTTAGTCAATTTGGATTGTCCCTTGAGCAGCCCTATAGACAGATCAGCTGTTTATATAGCTGGGAAACATTACATTTTCTTCTTTTCATTGAATGCAAAAGGGTACATGTTGCATGGTGTCCCACAATCCAATAATCTAACATAGAATGTATCTCAACACCAGCCCTCAGTGTGGGCTGGGGTGCTGGGACTAGACCCCATGGTGCATTCACTCTGGCTTGAAGGCAAAATGGACAGGTAACCATTTCCCAGTATCCCAGATGCCCATAAATAAGGATTCTGTGAGTGCCCAGGGCAGTGTTTTCTAGGTCATAACATTCTCTCTGGAAAGGCGTTCTCTTCCAGTTTGAGGGTCTTAGAAGATTTATACTTTTAGGGCCTCTGGTGAATTTCCAGCCACAATGTAGTCTCAAAACACAGGTTAGTGAGTCTTCACCCACTCTTGCTTGGCTGGGGGCCTCAAGCTGAAAATGACGTTCCCAATGCCATAGTTTGGGAAACAATTGAACAGGGGGCCTAAACTTGTTGATATTATTTTTGAATATTCTTATTCCTACATTGTAACATATCACAGAACAAAACAAAGACTCTTATCTGAAGTAATTATTAAATACCCATTGTTGTAAAATGCTTAAAATGCAGAAATTGGGGAAGGTATGGTTCAAAGGTTTAACAAACAAAATCCTAAAATAAAAAGAAAGAAAAGAAAAAGAAAAAAGAAACTATCTTGTACACTAATATATCTTAAAAGTTTATGAAAATACAAATGCATTTCTGCTATACTTTAGTTTCTAAAATGTCCACTCTTTTTTCTTTTTTATGGCATAAGTAAATAATGAGTCTTTTCTCACTATATTAAAAAAAAAAGATTCAAGCATTCATATAAATTAGAAAACAAAAGTTGAAAATTGCCATTTTTTCTACTTCTCACTTATTCTTTCTAAGTTCTCACTTCCCTTCCAGGAAAGCAAATGCTTCCTTTCAGTTTTTTTTCTCTATGATTGCGTACCATTATTTATCCATATATACATGTCTTTTAAAAAATAAATGGGATCATTCCAATACATACTGTTCTGCAACTTGCTTTGACCAAGGTTTTTTCTATATTAGTACATAAAGCACTACCTCGTTCTCTTTAACAGCTGCCTAAAGTTGCATATTAAGGGTGAATCATAGTTTATTTACATATTCTTATATTAAATATTATTTGTGATTTTATTTTATTTATTTTTCTGACTTCAAACCCTGTTTGAACATTCTGAGCCCATGCATAAATATATCTTTAGGTTGAATCCTAGGGTAGCATTGCCTTTTTAATTTTATTAACTATGGCCCCTTACCTTTCAAAAGGACTCCCCAATTATATTGGAATATTTGCAGATTCATAAGGTACTCTACAAATATATTGTCTTAGAAAGAGTAGGCTTAGTTCTTTGGAAATAAATAAGCCTGAGTTTATATCTCAGTCAGTTCTGACAATTAGATTCCTGGCAAGTTACTTAAACTTAGTAAACTGGTTATCCTTATACATAAAATAAGGATAATATTATTGATTCTTGAGGGCTATTAGGAGGGTAAATATGATAGAATCTATAAAGCATATGGCATGTAGTAGGTGCCTGATAAGCCATAGTTATTATTAATGAGTCCTGATATGACCTGAATTTCACTTGAGAGTACACTAACCTGTAGTTTCTGGAAACAGAATCAACATCCTGAGAACAAAATATTTCAGAAGCCACATTTCATTAGTTTTGAATTTTGTCAGCATTTCTAGCACCTTCTTTTCAAAACCACGAAAAGCTACTACTTGTATTTTCTTGTTCCACCAAGATCTACATCTGCAGTTCAGTCCCAAGAAATGAGCTCAATACAGATTGCATTCTAGTTTACTTCTGGATATTTTACATGATGTGGTTTATGCAAAGATTATGCTTTGTTAATTATAGTATGTTCCCAAGTTAATGTTAAGATTAACTAGTATTTCCTGAGCATACACTGATGTACCTGTCAAACTTAATTAATCACTCACTGGCTTACCTAAGAAAGTGGCCCTTTCTTGTCTCACTTTGCACTGCTTGCATGGCCAGTTCATGTTTACAGTTCTCCTCCTTACCTCTGGGCTTGGATTAGGGTGTAGTTGCTGACACCAGTTGCCCTTAATATGTGGGGGGAGGGTCTTCTGAGAAAAAAATTTATTTTGAAATTAATGTGCCTCATTTTATTCCTAGCTTAGTTGTTGATCACCCAGATTTAAAGGGAAATATCTGCCATCTCAGCCTAAGTAATTGCTATGACAGGACCACTCATTTATTGCCAAGTAGTCACCTGGGGCTTACTAATGAGGGATGGCTTCCAAAGCTCAGTGTTCAGTCGTTCCCAATACCCTACACCTTATCTCACCAATGTAATTCTTTCTCTTGGCTGCCAGATGCCAATCACAAAAACAAAGCAAAGGCAAATACAAAGGGATATTTATGAGAAAACCCCTTAGTTTTTACATGACTTTTCATGGTTTTATAAAGAAAGATGTAATTCCAAACCAACTAAATGCAACCATCGCAGACTGTTGGCAGAAGGGTTTTTGAAGCCTTGCTAGGTGCTTGGAATGGCCGGGAAGATGAAGAAGAAAAGACAACATTAAAAGGCAGTCTCTGGGGTCCCTCTGCCATTTAGCAGATGGGTGACCTTGGGCATGTTACATGGCTTCTGTGTACTTCGTTCATCTCATCAATAACAATGAAGTTAATTTTAGTAACTACCTGATAAAGTCAATGTGAAGATTAAATGTTTCAAAGGTGTAAAGAACTAATGCCCCACAGAAAGTATTATATACATGTTGTCTATTGCTATCTGTATTTAAGAACTCAGGGCCTGGAACAGACTGCCTGAATTCAGATCCTGAACCTGCCACTGATGATCTCAGTGACCTTGGGCAGGTGACTTTCCCTTTTTGAAATATTTCCTCATTTGTTAAGTGGGATTGATAATGATAAGTCGGGATTCTTTTCAAAACAATGGATATAGTGTTTGGCATTTAGTATCAGTTCACATTCTTTGTGGTACACTCTATCACAAGATATTTGTGCCATATCCATAACATTTATGCTGGTATGAGTGTCTACGGATTCCTGCACTCTCTCTCTCTTAGTGTCTTACAGAGTCTGATTTAAAAATATACCTAGGTCCACAGAAAACTATCTGGAGACATGAAAGGACTCTCTTTATTAATATGGTAGGATTTTATTGATGAGGCAACATGCAATTGGTGGACCTTGGACCTCAGCCAGCACAGTCATTTCTGATGTAACAAATGGACTTAATTATAAGGTGGTTTTACCTAAAAGGTCAGTCTACGCGGTGTAACTGGAGCCTGGCATTACAGCGAGTTTCTAGTGTATTATATTGCATGTCAATATTAACACATGTTCTATTACTGCTATGTGAGGCTTTCGCTTTCTGTCCTGCGCAGGCAGGTACACACATTCACACACACTCACACACATATGCTTTTAGCTAGGACCACTAGTCACCCAAGTCCCATGATTCTGCAACAGATCCTGTTGCTTAGGAACTATTTGTCAGGCTAGTTGCACTGTTGAAATGAGTCCTTGGCGCTTGTAAGTCTTGTTCCATAATTTCATTTGGCTGAGGCAGGAGACAAGTACCTCATTTTAATTAGAATTTCAAGCAAACTGCATTATGTTGTTGTGTGTTATTCAAAAAGGATATAGCACATCAAAGACAGCTGTTGATGGACTGAAGCATCCTGTTTATTCTGCCTAAGAAATAACAATCCTTTCATTCACTTCACAAGTTCTCTCACCACGGCCTCCTAATTCATCCCATGAAACAAAAAGCTGTGCCCTGAGGCTCTCCAAGACAGTAAATGTGTTAAACAGGATGCCAGGTAGTAACCACCGAGCCCAAGAAAATGTGGCATCACTATGCCATTAGAGGGCAAACCACAGGTCCTATTCTGCTCCGTGTGTGTCTGCGGGCTTCCCATAAATCACAGAGCTATCTGATGTCCCACCTGTTGCCCTGAGAAAGGTCCTAGCTGCTGTTAAAGAAAACCAGGGGCTGTGCTGCATTGGACCTGCAATTAAGTCCCCGCTGCTCTCCAGAACAATGAGTCTTTCCAAGTTGTAATCTAATTTATTTTTCCTATTTTCTAAGTAATGCCAGGGTAAGCACGTTCATCACTTTAGACGCACTGATTCTAATTCCTAATTCAGACTTGTTTGTTCAGTAGAAGGTAAACAACCCTCTAGCGATCACCCACCCCCATTTATTTGGAAAGAGAGAGTTTCAGGAGGAGAAGATAAATAGCATGTCAGACATGGTTTGGAGGGGCTGCGATGGAATAATTTCTAGTTTCCTGCCCCTGTCTCCAGCTGTTGTGGCTCAGCGAGACTCTGGGAGCTCTGTGCCGGCTTGGCTGAGCTGCCATTTAGTCAAATTAGATCAATACCTTTAAGTATTTTTTTGCTATAATAATCTCAGCCTAGAATGGGTGGGTGGGGAAGAGGACAGAGGGGAGCAAAAAAGGGGATGGATGTAATACAACAACAATAAAATTAAATTTAAAAAATAATAATAATCTCAGGCTAGCCCAGGAATTCACACATTAAACCACATGGATAGGAATGACTTATTTCTCATTATCTCTTTGTGAATACAAGATCGATTGGTTGATACCCGTAATCCTAAAATCCCTCAGAAAATAAAAGGCAGGCCATGTTTAGAAGGTTGGTGGACTCAAGTGGCCCTAGGGATGCATCAATTGAATCCCACAAACATTTATTGGGTGCTACTATATACAAGGAAACATAGGAGATATAAAGATCAGCAAGATATAGTCCCAATTCTCAAATATAATTTAATACCAGGCTATAAAAACATCAGTAGTTAATTAATTGTTATTTAGATTTGGCCTTGTTCCAAAAGGATCTAAGGTGGAAGAATGCTTGTGAAAATACATAAAATAGGTCCAAATGAAATAAAGTGGCATTACATGAGAAAAAGTTGGGGAAAATTAAGGCTTTGGGAAGTTCATAGGAAGCTGGAAGTGAATTAAGTTCAGAGAATATGTATCATGAGAAATAATGCTTACCAGTAATGGGCCATAAATTTGTCCCGGAGTTTCCTGGAAGCCAGCACAAAACCAGAAACAAAATTGTTTTGTTGTATGATTAGCAATGTCTATACTATAGATCTTATTCAGGAAGAGTATACCAGGCAGAGAAACTACACATAAAGAGGACTTTGATTACTGATAGGGAATTCCAATCATGATTTTTACTGCTTGGGAGCAAGTACTGATTGTTTCTATGTCCCAGCCATTCCTTGTCACTTCCTTTTTTTTTTTTTTTTCCTGCAAACACCCCTTCCACTATCACATGTGTACACACACCAGGGGCTGAAAATGCTGGATGTTGGCTCTCCCAGACTCCCTTGAACATGTGACACAGTTATGGTCAATGGAATTCAAAGAATAGGATGCTGGGAAACTCCCTCTCCATTCATAAACACCAACTCTGAATATATTTATTCTTATTCTGGAGCAAGCAAAAATATTACTGACATGAAAGATACTCATGAAAAAATATTACAGTGTAAAGAAATGGAAACATTTGACTCAAAGAAGGAACTCTTCTCTAAAAATGATCGATCTACTGCATGAGTCAGAAGATAACATCAGAAAAACATCAGGAATTCTTGAAAGACTGCAAGAAGGCAGGCCACTATAAATCAAGAGCTTAAGGAGTCAGAAATGTGAGCTTACCATTCAGATCAGTGGAATTAACAAGGATCCCAAAAGATCTAAAAAGTTGATGGGACTCAGGCAAAGATGAAGCTTTGAACTAACATCTAATCTCACTGCCTCCCAAAACCCTTATAAAAAAATTAGTATATATATTTATATATTTAACAGGGTTAGAGAGCAGAAGAGAAAATAATGGCAAAATTGTGAAGCTGAAAAATAGACACATGGAAACTGACTTACAGATCTTAGAAAGACATTCTATACTATACGTGAGAAAAGCTGACAACCAACACAATTTATTGTATATCACAGTCTCCCTCAAAAAACTTGGGGAACAGCACCATCAATTCTTTTAGAAGATAGGGTGAAGGAGGAAAGGACAAAAAAATAGAGGGATTGGGAAAGTTTAGAACAACTAAAATCTCTAGATTACTTCTTCCCTAACATGTTTCTGTTGAGTGTTCTCTCTTGTCCCCAGCAAAGCCTGAGGTTTATGTGACAGGGTAAATCAAAGAATCTCTAGACTTGGGGACACCAGTGGAGACCCCCCTCAGATTCTATACCAAAATCAGGAGGGTTAAATACATGTTTGCATACTGAGTACTGAGCTGTAGTCCCTTCTATTAGCTTTCAGAGTGCAGACCTTTATTTTTCAGGCAAGAGATGAATGAGTTTTCTCTAGGAGGTAGGGCCATGCCATGGTGTAGATAGATAAATAAGTAACTAAATAAATAAGCATACAAACAGACAATGGGAGTGCACCAACTTTTCACTGATTTACAGAGGACCAGAGAACAAGCTGCTTCAAGAAAACCAGAGCGCTCCTTATCAGCCCTTTGGTACCTACCACATTTAAATATGAGCAAACAACCAAAGCTTTTCATAAATCCAAATAGAAAGCTTTTTTTTTTTTTACCTAGTGTAAAAGGTAAAATTAAAAAAAAAAAAAAAAAACAGAAGAAAAAATAAAGTGAAAAGAAGGCTGTGCACAGAGAATATTAAAAATTAAAATAATTAATATCACCCAAAAGATAAAAGAGTAGCATACATAACCAGGAGCAGGATGCTCTAAAATTGGAACTTAGAAACAGAACATAAAAGGTCTTTGGATGAATGCAATGGAAAATGGAATTCACATGACTAGTTGTAAAAATATGAATCATGTTGTGAAACTTTAAATCAGTCTTGTAGAAGATGAACTTAAAATTTTTTTTGACATTTCAGAAGCAAAAATAAGATTAAAATGGCAGATATGTGATAGATATAGAAGATACATAATGGAAAGCAAGCACAAATCATTTGTGTTCTTAAAGGAAAGATTAGTTGAAATAGAAAAAAAGAAATAGCCAAAGCTTAAAAGAGAAAATGTTTTTCTGACCTGTAAAACTATCTGTACTTGTTGGTTGAAAGTATCCACTACGTCCAAGCAAAATGAATTTTAAAAGACACAATCCAAGCATATTCTGGCCAACTCTGGGACTGGAAGAATGAAGGGAAAAATTTGCAAGGCTTTGGACAAAAAAAAAAAAAAAAAAAAGGTGTAACTACAAAGGAATAAAAATAAGATCTGGCGTCAAACATCTTTTTTACAACTTTGAAATACCAGAAAGGCAATAGACTAATACCCACAGAATATTTTTAAAAGGCACAAAATCATCTAAGGATTTTTTTTTTACCTAGCCAAATTTTGTGTGTGATGGCAACAGAAGAAAGTACTTTCAAACATGCAATGTATCATTCATGTATGTGCATGCCTTGAGGAAACAAAATTTTAAGTGTTTCAATATGGGAAGATAATGGTATAAAAGAACTGGTCACAACACTGAATCATTTAGAATTGAGGGATTTCCAAATTAGTCTTGTAAGTGTGGTTATAAACGTGGATGCCAATTTCAAAATGTTTTTGAAGTGCAAGATAGGCAATGGTTTGAAAAAATAAAGGAAAAAGGAGAGGGGAGGAAAGAAGAGAGGGAATAGAAGAGAGACAGTTTTACAGTAATAATGACAGAGGAATGGGAAGAGAAGAGGATGGGAAGTAAAACTGTGCTGAAAGTCAGTAGTTGCCATGGTTTGCTGTGCATGGGATCCGCTAGGGATCCTTAGGAAACTCTAATGCTTGACGCCCGTGCTCAGACATTTTCATTTAATTGGTATGGAGTATAATGAAAAGCTCCTTGTCTACTTCCAACTTACAGCAATGTTTGGGAACCATTGGCTTAATTCATCAAATGGGAAAAAGCAAGGATGGCAAAACAAATTTCAGCTTATGTTCCAACTCTTAATTGGCAATGATGTCCTAAGGGCTTTGCTGACACCCTATCCAGGCCCAATGGGAAACTGCTTGGACTCACTTACCACGTTCACTGGAAGAGAATGATACCGTAAATTTGCCATTCCTGGACTGAAGTAGGTTTTGAAACTAAAGTAACAATTAGTAGCTTAAAAAAACAGCATGGATTACTTCTAAAAAATTACAATGAAAGCAAAGAAAATGCAATCATATAAAAAAGCAGTAATCAAAAGGAGGGGCAAGAGGGCTAGGAAGAGGAAGAAAAGAAGAAGGAATGGGGAGGAAAGAAAATAATAGAAGTTGCAAACTAAGATAGCAAAATATGATTAAATTGTTTATTAAGCCTATAAATGCAACTGGAAAATGTCTTACATTTAAAAAAGTATATCTTTAGATTGCCTAAGAAGAAAAGACAAATCCATCTATGTAGCATTTTCTAAAGACCCACTTGATACAAAATTACTAAATAAAAATATATTAAATTAGAAATGGGCAAATATACTAGGCAAATACAGTAAAAAGGAATCATAATGACGATAACAAATATAATAGAAACTAAAGCAGAAATATTAAGTGCGATGAAAATGTTCTGTCAGAAAGTAAATTTCACAATGAATATAAAATTATCACAAAATTTTATACATCAGATAATATGTGAAAATTCAAAAAGTGAAATCTGGCCCTGGCTGGTAGCACAGTGGATAAGGCTCTGGTCTGTGAACCCAAAGGTTGCTGGTTCAATTCCCCAGCCAGGGCACATAACCAGGTTGCAAGCCAGGTCTCTAGCCAGGTCCGTGGCTGGAGGCAGGTGAAAGGCAAATATACATTTCTCTCCCTCTCTGCCACTCTCCTTTCCCCTCTCTCTAAAAATAATGAATAAAAGTAAAAAAAAAAAAAAAAAAAAGAAAGAAAGAAAAAGTGAAATCTGCTATAAATTAGGAGAAATGGACATAAGTACAATAATAATAGCTTTCTCTTTTTGATGGCTGATAAGAATATTTTAAAAACATAAATCTATCTTTATACCCTGCAAGGATAGAATATATCTTTATTTCCAAAACTAATGATATCTATCAAAATATATAAATAAAAAGATCATGCATCAATGAAATGACAAAAAGATAAAAGTACACAGTTTAAATTCTGATTAGAAAGTAAGAAGCTATTATTTTTGAGTCAAGGAAAATATTAATGTGGCAGAAAATTTGAAGTTAACAATAGGAAGAATATTACCTAACAAAATTTATGAGGTGTGCCAAAGCAGTATTCAAAAGAAAATTTGTAGATGTTATTTTTTTTATAAAGAAGGAAAAGAGAAATAAATGTCCTATAAGTGATGTGATAATGAAAGAAATATCCTAATCAGAGAAATTTTGTTTTTTGTTGAGAACCATGATGATTTAAACATATAAAATCTGCCCCTGTCTCTAATGTTCCTTCTTTCAAAGAAAAAACTTTGCTTCAAATTCTCACCCAAGAGCTGGAGTGATATTTCTCTCCATTCTTTTGTGAATCCTGGCATAGGTAAAAAGTTTAAGACTTATATTTTTTGTTTTAAGTCAAGCTTAATTAGTATATGAGAACTGTAAAAATTTATGGGTCATTATTGCAGTACTATTTCTAAATCCATAATAGAAACTGCTCCTTCATATTGTGCTAATCACTTCTCAGCTCTACTTCGTGTTTGAGCGGGGAAAACAGACACAGGAAGAAGAAATGCTTTATCAAATAAATTACCATTTCCCAAAGTCCAAATGCCTAAAAATATCATATCATAAGCAAGTTAAAACTTAGTAAGGCTCATGTAAAATACAAAATTATATAACTTCTGAAAGAAAATGTATATGACTTTGGGTTTGGTGACAAGTTTTAAAACATAATAGCAAAATAATTATTAATGGGAAAAAACTTTACTTTGTGCTTTATTAAAACTGGACTTCTAAAAATGCATGATGTTATTAGGGTTTTTTTCTTTCTTTTTTTTCTTTTTTTAAAAGATTTTATTTGTTATTTTTAGAGAAAGGGGAAAGGAGAGAAGCAGAGAGGGGGAGAGACATCAATGTATGGTTGCCTTTCACCTGCCTCCAGCTATGGACCTGGCTGGAGACCTGGCTTGCAACCTGCATATGTGCCCTGGATGGGGAATCAAACCAGTGACCTTTGGGTTCACAGGCTGACGGCTTATCCACTGGGCCACCAGTCAGGGCCTTTATTAGAGTTTTTAAATTCTGCTTTTAAAAAGCCATAAACTTGGAGAAAAGTTTTGCAAAATATATGTCTGATAAAGGACATGTATTCATACATGTCCTTTAAATAAACCAAAAATAAAATTAAAAAATAAAAATAACAAAACCTCTTAAAACTCAACAATAGGAAAACAAGCCAATTTAAAAATTGGGCAAATGATCTGAGCAGACACCTACCTACAGAAGATAAACTGATGACCAATAAGCATGTATAAAGATACCCAATAACATTTGTCATTACGAAAATTTGAACTAAAACTACAGAGTAATGCCAAAATATTCCTATTGATAAATGGCAAAAAAAAACAAAAAAAGGAAAAAACTAATAATACTAATTGCTGACAAAAGGCATAGCAATAAGAACTTTCACCCATTGGAAGATAGTTTAGCTGATGCTTCCAAGCTAAACGTAGTATTACTCTACAATACAGCAATCATACCCCTAGATATTTACCCAACCGATTTGAAAACTATGTCTATACAACATTCTGCATGAAAATATTTATAGCAGCTTTATTCATAATCACCAGAAACTGAAGGCAACCAAGATGTCTTTCAATAGGTCAGTTGATAACAAACTGTGATGCATCCATATAATGAAATACTATTCAGTGTTATAAGGGATGAGCTATCAAATCATGCAAAGACCTGGGTAAATTTTAAGTGCATGTTCTGAGTGAAAGACACTAGTATGTAGAAGCTATAAACTGCATGATTTTATTTATATGACATTATGGAAACATCAAAACTATAGAAAAGGTAAATAGATCAGTGGCTGGTAGGGTTGAGATGGAGAACGATGGGGGAAAGTAGAATAGGTAAGGTACAAAGGGATTTTTAATTTGGTGAAACTACTCAATATGATACTATACTGGGGGTTCATGACATGATGTATTTATCAAAGCCAATAGAACTTTACAGCAGAAAGAGTGACCCTTAACATATGATAATTTTACAAAACTAGTTAGGTAAGTGGGGGATTCCAGGATGTAATAATAACAAGTGAATGTAACTATATAACAAAAGAATCTAATCATATTATAAATGTATCAAATAATCTCATTGAGGAGGGGAGAAGGAGAAGAAGCTGGACTAAGTAACCAGAAATCTGTAAGGACAATGGAATTGCACAAAAACACTGTAATCTATTTGACAGAGTTGTTTCCCAAAAAAGTATGCAGCAACACACTTATATACTGGAAGTAAATCATTAAGTAAATAGATGTGTGATGATAGGAGGCAGGTTTCCCACTTTTGGAGTCCAAGGTTATAGATGAGGAAGGGGAGAGGCTGGTATGACCCATGTGGAAATGGATTAGAGTTGGAGCCATCAGTGTGAACTCATGCTTAGCTTCAGGGAGAGGGAAGGACAGGAAGAAAGACAAATAAGTATAGACATGTGTGTATACATGAGTTGGTATATATACACATGTACTTCCTTGTTCTGTCAGCTGAGAGGACCTAAAACAATGACACTCTAGTAACAAGACACATGCCTAGATTTGGTCTCTAATACTATCTTCAGGAAAAGGAACCAGGTCTCGGCAAAATGGCTTTCTCCAGGCCTGAAGGAAGACAAGATAGGCCTGAAGTAAAGAAGTGTTCAAAAAGACACAGTAATGGTGGAATGTCAAAGACACACAGGAGCCAAGTTAGAAAGTTCTCAATGGCCCAAGCTGTAAGAATTTTATGGAAACAAAATAAATGAAGTTGTATTGGATTGTAACAAACTAAAGAATAGACAATGCTCCCAAGAGAATTCCAGCTAATTTATATACACATCTGCTTCCAATGTAAGTTTGGGTTGTGGGCTATGCATAATGACATCTCTACAAAGAAAACATTGTGAAAGGCCAGGGAGAAGGGGGGAGTAACTTTATGCTTTATGGTGGAGAAATCTAATGAATACTACCTGGGCCGGATCATCATGGTTAACATCCACAGTGGAAAGTGATGTTGACAGAATGTCCCCTTGATATGATGTGATGAGAAGGGCCCTTTATCTCTTGGTCTTCCTCCCGCTAACCCATAACCCTAGTGTTATCAGAAGAAAGAATATCAGGCAATCCCACCTGAGGAACACTGTATGAAACACCTGAATGGGAACACTGTTAATGGCCTCAACAGTGTGAAGGCCATTAAAAACAAAGAAAGTTTAAGAACCTGTCACAGCCAAGAGGAGCCTAAGAAGGCATGACAGACTGACTAATGTCATACCCTGGATCCTGAAATAGGGAAAGGACGTTAGGTGAAAACTAAGAAAATTTGAGCAAAGTATGGGCTTTATTTAATAATAATGTATCAATATTGGTTTATTAATCATGACAAGTGCCCCCTACTAATGTAAGATATTAATAATAGGGGAAATAGCATGGGGGATGTATGGGGACTCTATTATCTTAATAACTTTTCTGTAAATCTATCTCTATTTAAAAATAAAAATGTATTAAAAAAATCTTTAAAAAGAACTAAAATTTAAACCTGTATAGCACAAAACTCCCTAGATCCCATTATACCCATACTGCTTTGCAGATAACTGCATTCTCCGGTGTCTTCTAGCCAATGGCCAGGAAGAACTAATCCAGAATCTAGGCCAACGTATGTGAGGCTCCAAGCCTGAGCCAAATGGACTGCAAGTTTTACTCTACATCTGTTTATTATTTTCAATGTCCCTTGCATCACGCTTGATGAATGTTCATAAACTAAAACTAAAACCAAGAATTGCTACAGCCTTGAAGTGCCTACAACTACTCCTTCCTTACTCCCTCCAACTGGACCTTTCAGGCACAGATAACAGCATGAATCAGACTCGATGGGTCATGATGATCAGTTAATTCCCCTCATGTCTAATGCCTTCCTTTTTCCCTGCTGGGAGTTTTCAGCATGCTGTGTAGTCAGAGCCAGGCTACTTAGGATACAGCTGATTAACCAAATTAACCAAGTGCCCTCCTTGTGCACATTTACCTCCTGCTGTTTACTTTTTGGCCATTTTAGTGCTTGTAAACATACATTAAAGTCAGCAACAGCAACCAGGCTATATATATGGTCTGTCCAGAAGGTATCAAGCCAGGTAATATGAAAAATAGAGACTTTTATTAAAGAAGATACAAGATACAAGAAACATTGCACATATGACAATGACACCTCAGTCCTCTTCAAAGTAGGCACCTTGGGATAGCACACAGTTCTCCCAATTGCCATCAGCTGCTCCATCATATTTTATTAAATCTCATCAGTTATCTAAAATCATCTTCCCTTTCAAAGGTGATTTTAATTTTGGGAAAAGCCAAAGTTGCAGAGCACCAAATCTGAGCTGTAGTCACCTCGGTGATTTGATGTTTTGCCAAACACTCTGCACAAGACATGATGCAGGGGAAGGTGTGTTGTTGTGATGAAGCTGCCAATCACCAGTTGCCCATAGCTGCAGCTTTCTGAATCATCTGAATAGTTTCTGTGAAGAAATTTTCAAACTTAATGCAAAATCTAATGCAGATTTGCTGCTCTACTCACTCATTTTGAATGTGTCAGCCACACAGTACATGGGCTACTCAATAGCATCAACAGCCCCCAATGACTAGTATAGTGAAGTCATCATTGTTTACACATGTGTGTTCAATCCCACTTTCCTTGGTGGCCAGGTTACATTGATGTCATGCAAAACATTCTTGTTATATTAACACTGGCTGGACTTTTTCTGGACAGACCTATTGCTCTTGGTAAGACCTTGCATAACTTCTCATTACTAATTGTTCATGGCTATCTGGAGGGGCAATTTAGAATTGTGTGTGATTATGTGTGATTGTATGTGATGACAACAGTATTTGTGCTCTTGGCAATGAGGGTTGAAATAGTAGAAAATGTGGGTGTTTCTTTCCAGATATATATAAAATGTTCATCTATCAAAAGTCAAAAGGAGTCATAGATCTCTTTTAAGAGAACTCCTTCAATCTGTATGGTGGTAGGACTCATCAGTGGCCATGGTTCTACTCTGTGAACCTGTTATTTTAGCTATAACGGATTGAAAAATCCCTAAGTCAGGCTGATTAGATATAGTTAAGAGGGTAGAGTCCTACGAAAACAGTATAGCTTCTGAGAGTTTACACTTTTAAGGAGGAGGAAAGATGCTGCTCACAGACCAGTGAGGCACTGCCTACATGGTGGTATTATAGTCATCCCTTGGTACTTACAAGGGATTAGTTCCAGATCCCAATTGATACCAAAATCTGATGATACAAAAATCCTATATATAAAATGGTGTAGTATTTACATATAATGTGTATTTACATATAGGCTACAGTAGGTTATACCTACACATCATCTTATTGGTGGATTCAGCATAGTGCTCAGTGCATGGCAAATTCAAGTTTTGTTTTTTGGCATTTTCTCAGCTTAAAAAATATATATTTTTGATCCATGGTGGGTTGAATCCGTAGATGCAGAACCTGGGTATATGGAGGGCCAATTGTAATTTCAGTAAAGTTATTCAATTGTATGTGCTGAGACTAATACGGTATTTTTCTTTAAAAAAAGCCCTAAGAAAATGCAACAGTGCAGGAGATAATGATTTAAAGTTCTCCCCAAAAGGTAGGTCTCTATATAATATATATCTGTATAAAATGTATTTATTATATATATGTGATATACTGTGTATATAAAGTTATAAGACTTTTCATTGCTCAAACAGGTGTATTAGCTATATATAAAATAATCAATTTCATACACAAATCAAAGCAGGGAATGAATGAGTTTGAGAGATTAACAGGGTAAGAATATTTTCTTTTATGTTAAATCCACTTTAGTGAGATAAAATTTACATACAATCAAATGTACCCATTTTCTAGTATATTATTAAATGCATGTTAACAAATTAACACATTTAATATACCCATTTGACAATCAATACAATCAAGACAAAACATTTCCATCAACCCCAAAATTTATTTGTAGTCTACACACCCCACCCTGGACCCAGACAACCATTGATTTGTTTTGTCTCTACAGATTAGTTTTAACTTTTCCAAAATTTCATTCAAAAGCTATCATATATTATATTAATATACTCTCTTGTGTCTGGATTTTTCTCTCAGTATAAAACTTTTGGGTAGATTATTATATGTACTAGTAATTAATTTCTTATTCTTTTTTCTTAAATATTTTTTTTATTTATTATTTCCACAGAAAAAGGAAGAGAGGCAAAGAGGGAGAGAAACATCAATGTATGGTTGCCTTTCACCTGCCTCCAGCCATGGACCTGGCTGGAGACCTGGCATGCAACCTGGTTATGTGCCCTGGCTGGGGAATTGAACCAGTGACCTTTGGGTTCTCAGGCTGGCACCTTATCCACTAATTTCTTATTCTTATTGAGTAGTATGCCATTGTATGGCCATGCCTCAATTTTCTTATCCTCTCATCAGTTGATGGGCATTTTGGTTATTCCAAAATATGAGAGTGTGTGTGCGTATCATATAGAACATTTTATTTTTTCAATTGTATGCCTTTTTATTCCTTTTCATTGTCTTATGTATATACTTACAAGTCTGTATTTGGACATACAAGTATGTTTTTATTTTTCTCAAATTCCCAGAAGTAGAATTTCTGGGATGTATGGTACATGCATAGGAACTGCCAAGCTCTTTTCCAAAGTGCACCATTTTACATTTCACACCAGGTTTGTATGAGAATTTCAGTTGCCCCACTTCTTTGCCAACAATGTGTCAATTTAGCCATTTTAGTGAATTATAGTAGCAGCACATTGAGCTTTTAATTTACATTTTCCTGATGACTAATGAAACTGAGATTTTTAAAATGTGCTTATTGTACATTCATATATATTCTTTTGTCAAATGTTGATTCAAATCTTTTGCTCATTATCTATTGTATTCTCTTCTAATGATCAAACTGTGTTCTTCACATACTGCAAGTACAAGTCCTTTGTCAGATATATGTATTACAAACATTAGCTACCAGTGTATGTCTTGCCCTTCTATTTTGGCAATGCTACCTCACAACAAGCAAAAGATTTTAGTATTGGTAAATACCTATGCAACAATTTTTCTTTGTCTTACTTAAGTAATCTTTCCCAATTGCAAGGTACAAAATATTTTGTCTATATTTTCTTCTAAAGTTTATGAGTTTTAACTTTTGTATTTGAAAATATGAGTCACTTAGAATTAAAATGTCAGATGGTGAGGGAGGGGTCAAAGCTTCTTTTCTTTATGAACATCCAGTTTCCAGTGTTCAATTATTGGTTAAAAATAATTTTTCCCATTAAATTACCTAGAGATCTTTGTTAGAAATTACATGTAAGTCCATATCTATATCCTCCATTCTGTTTTATTGATCTATATGTAAATTTATTCTTATAATATCAGTGTTAGATAATTGTAGCTTTATAATAAGTTTTGAAATCTAGTAATATAAGGCCTCAAATTTCCTTGTTTTCAAAATTGTTTTTGCTATTTTAGATCCTTTCATCTCAATACAACTTTAAGAATTAACATCAATTTTATATAAGATTCTGCTGGGATTTAGACTAGAATTATATAAGATATAAAGATCAATTTGGGGAAGAAGCTTATTTGATCTGCAGTATACTCTTCTACATTTATTTATTTCTTGATTTTTCTCATCACATTTTTTGTAGTTTTCCATCTATAGATCTTGCACATAACTTGTTAAATATATGTGTAGGTATTTCATGTTCTTTGATGTTTTAATAATATATTTTTTCAGTTGTTTGTTGCTAATATGTAAATATATGATTGATTTTTAATATTGATCTTTTCACTATGACCTTGATGAATTGACTTACTTATGGTAGTTGCTTTTTCCCCATTTACTTTAGGATTTTCTATATACGTACATGATCTGAAAATAGAGAACTTTTTCTTCTCTTTTTTAAATCTGTATGCCTTTCTATTTCTTTTTATTGTTTTATTGCATTGGCTAGGTCTTTCAGTACAATCCTAAATAGAATTGGTGATAGCAGAAACATCTTTCCTTATTGGTGATAAAAGGAACATTTTTATCAATAATATCATTGCTAAGAATGATATTTGGTCCATTTTTTATAGATGCTGCTATCAGGTTAAATAAATTATCCTCTATTCTCAATTTGCTGAGAGATTTTTATCATAAAGTAATATTGGGTTTTGTCAAAATACTGTTTTCTGCTTCAATTGAGAGGCCCCCATGAGTTTATCCTCCCTTCCCTTTATTCTGTTAATGGTAAAGTACACGAATAGATTTTCCAACATTAAACCTAACTTGTATCCTGGGATAACCCTTATTTGCTCATGATATATTATAATTTGTATAACTTATTTGCACCAAATATCAAGAATAAGCCAAGGATGTATTATTATAAACCCTAGAGCAACAACTAAACATAAACAAAGAAACAAATAAAGAGACTTAGAAAATAGGACAATAGTGTAGATGCAATTGATTTTGTGGGCTGTTTCTCTTCATATCTTTCTTTTCTTCAGGACTCAGTCTTATAAATTGCTGCTGCGTTAGCCTGTTTAAACTCTAATCGCTCTATCTTTTTAACTTTGCCAGACCTCTGTGCTCTGTCTAGGTTTCCGTTCTCTGAGCTACAGTCCAAAAGTTCCTTAAGATACTGGGTTGGGTAAAAACTTCATTTAGTTTTTCTATACAATGGCTCTCATAGTACTTACCTGTCTTTAACTTCATTCGAAACAATTCTATTAGGCTGTATTGTTACAGCTGTCATATTAGTGTGCATATTAAAATCTTACCAAAATTGGTGAATTTTTGTGTAACCCTTTTAATATTGAATATGGAAGAAAATAAGCAATATTTTGGTGTATTATGGTTTATTATTTCAAGAAAGGTAAAAACATAGCTGAAACACACACAAAAAGATTTGTACAATGTATGAAGAAGGTGCTGTGATTGACCGAACATGTAAAAAGTGGTTTGCAGAGTTTCTTGGTGCTATTGATGTTTTGGACAAATAATTCTTTGCTGTGGGGCTGTCTTATGCATTGGGAGATGCTTAACAGCACCCCTGACCCACTGGTCAGTGGAATGACACCAGTCTGTGAACCCAATTGTCACTGGTTTGATTCCAAGCCAAGGCACATAACCAGGTTGCAAGCCAGGTCTCCAACCAGGTCTGTAGCTGGAGGCAGGTGAAAGGCAACCATACATCAATGTTTTTCTCCCTTTCTTCCTCCTTCCCTGCCCTTTTCTCTAAAAATAATGAATAAAGTCTTTTAAAAAACAATAACGACAAAACTTTAAAAGCCTTTACATTAATAGGCCTCATTTATAAATCATCAACTAAAGTATCACCTGTAGATATCCTATTTCCAGTTTTTAAGAAAAGACAAAGTCTTTCATACTGAGGTACATTTATGTATGGGGAGGTATACAAATCAAGGAATATAAATGCAGATTGTGCTGGAGATACTTTTTGTAAGATGTTACACAAATCACATCATTATTATAAATACCACTTTACTTATTTCCCAAGAAAGTAACTTTATCCTGAATTCTCCATGCCTTCTTCTTTTTCTTCTTTGTAAAAGGCAACCACAGCTATGAGCAGAAGACTAAGTGCTTATCATTTAAAAAGCAAGGAGTTTAACCGAAGTTCTTTTACATTTGTGCCTTCATTTATTCTTTCAACTCATGTTTTTTATTTCTTTTCAGTTAGATTAGGAATGACACATGGATTTCATATTTAAAGTCATCATTTGTTGACTGGTAATAGCTGCTGGGAACCTGTATTGAGATGCAAGATGCTTTTCTGGTTTAGCCAGATTGATTTTCAGTTGACGTTAGAATTAGACAAAGAAGGCAGAAGCAGCACGAAGGTGCACTGCCATTACACTTGGCTCAAGGGGTGTTGTCATGTACAAGGCAAGATCCTCTTCCTAAGATTGAGAAACAATTCCAGCAATAATGATACCTATAATAATACTAGTGTATCAATCAGGGCTCGGTAGAAAAACAGAATCAACTCCAGGTATTTCAAATAGGAAGGAATTTAATGCAGGAGATTGAATAATTATAAAACTGTTGCAAAGGATGAAAGGAAAGAAGATCAGGGAGAGCCACCACCTGATCTGGGCTTTGCTACTGGCTTTCAAAGTGAAGTTTCAAGAAAGCCTGACAATTGTGAGCACTGAGCGTAGCTTTCAGCAGCCCTGACACTGTGAGACTAAGCGTCAGGTAATGGAGCCTAGAAGAGAATTCAGGTCTTACTATGCTTGGGTTCTTCGATCTTTCTACAGCACAGCCTTGTTCCTCCTTATTAAACTTGGGCTAGCATTGTCTTAATAGACACACTCATGTCTTTATCATTATTTTGTGAGTTGTTTCCTCTTATTTTTAAGTCCTAGGGATGCTTTTCACAAAAAGAGCTGTCTAGTCTCTTGAAAGATTTTGTAGGTCCTTAAAACTTTTTCTTACGAAGTTTTCAATCTGGACCATATTAAACACGTTACTATACACCTACTTTTGGGGGGTAAAAAAATGTAACTTTGCTTATGAAATAATTTGGCTACCAATAGCTAATTTATTTTGAAATTGGCTATGATTTCTTCTTGGCAATCACTTTGCATAGTTAGAAATTCTTGCAAAGAGTAAAATTTGACCTTCAAGTTTAAAGTGTAATGAAACATTTAGGAGGCATAAACATGGCAATTAACTAAGTTGGCTCAATGTTACATTTTGTAGATGTTTAAACATTTATTAAATTCTATTTTGCAGTTTTCTTTTTAAGCTAATGCATTTCCCCCCCACACATCTCAATCACTAAGTTTCATGTTTCTCTAGTGCTGAATGGCAAAACTGACCCAAGGCCTTGTATATCCCAGTCGTAGCTCCTGCTGCCCTCCCCACACAACAGTAAGGCACGTAGCTGGTGGAACAGGTGTGAGCCTTCCCACACACTGCTCCCAGTGAAGGCAATGACCTTCATCACACTCCAGCCCTCCCTGGCCTGTGCACAGTCTTCAAGGTTTACCTTCTCATCAGCTCTTCCTTAAATTCACTCACACCATCTACCTTTCTGTAGAGCTGGTCTATCCCTCTTCTCTCTTGGAAACCAAAGCTTGATCGAGAGCATTTGTTTCCATGTCTGCTGCACTTTGCAAAACAGGGATGCTTCAAGTGCTGGGAGAGTTTATTTCAGCACAGGTTCTCATGCATGGGGAATCTACTCCTAAAACATATTGTGTATCAATATAAATTCATTAAATAGCTTTCAGGCACCTTCTATATGCAAGACAGTACAGGGAATATCAATGAAACATTTAATACCATCCTTATCTTCTAGCCAGCTCCTATTTTTCTTTAAGAATTTTGAGCTAGGAGATAAAAATGATAAATGTCATTCCTTTATTTGTCACTCGACTCAAAACGTACTTGTGTGGTAAGAGTAAACATTTCTTGTTTATTTTCCCATGGCTTCTTTTTTTTTTTCTTCTTCTTTTAATTTAATATCCAAAACAATGAGTGGACAAAAGAATATAGTATAATGATGCATTTCACTAATAGTAGGTTCAATATCAAAGCATGGTTAGGTACATAATTTTATTTGATCCATGTAAGTAATGTGGCAAAATCAGAGCTGGTTATATTCCCACTTCACAGATAAAGAAACAAAGGCTTTAGGAGGCTGAGTCAGATCTTAGGTTGATATCCAATCCTAGCTTCACATTCACTACATACTTTGCCCCAGGTGCCAGAATGTTAAATTGAAGGCAGAATGGTTATAAATTAGCAAGTTGGGTAATTCAGCAGTGAATGTAAATGAGAGTTATAAGATAAATGACATTTAGTGACATTAATTAACTGATTAAATTAAACCTGATATTTTAATCAGAATTTGTTTGTGCAAAGTGCTAGATAAAATGAAATGTAGTTTAACCTAGTTACTTTTAAAATTTCAGTTACCATAACAACTTCTTGTGATTTCAATTAAAGGTGGTCTTTCCTTTATATTATTTTTAGAACTTCAGTTACCATAACAACCAGATGCTGTGTATTTGATCAGTTAAATTATTCCCAAAGAGTTAAAATGCGGTGTTCTCTTGGAAACAATCAAAATATGATAAGTGGTGTGTCAGGATTTAATGCCCAAATGGTGATACAGACTCAATTTTTCAAGGAGCTCACATGTGAAATAAATGACCAATGAATCTTCCTTTGTATGTTGGGCTTATGATGTTCTCAGTTACAGAAATCAAAAAGAGATTATTTATCAATTGAAGGAAAGTGGAGATGTCAGGCTCTGTGGTAATATGAATTGTCAGAGCTACAAAGAGAAATGATGTAAATGATAAATTTGTTTTCACCCGAGTTTGGGGCTTAGCAGGAAACAATAGCACCGGAGCTTTGCCCAAGCTGCGGGCAGGGAGAGGAATTTGACTTCACACAATAGATTATGTCGGAAAAGATCCCTGCCTTGCTGTGTTCATTTCCTCCCCCAACCCCACGGAGAAGGATTTTCTGCTTCTGCCTTAAGAACCTGGTTTCTTGATATTAATTAAAAGAACCACCACATACTAATGAAGTCTGAGATTAAAAATCAGGAGCTAAAATTAGAGGTTAAAAACTAGAGTTATGAAACAGGAGACAGACCAAAAGGACGGAGGACTGGGAGGAATAAGGGACAGGATAAGACGGGCCCTGGGAGGGAGGCAGAAAAGAATGAGGGGCAAGATAGGAAAAACAGACCCATCTGTAGCCATAAGCCCCTGGTAAGACACAAATAGGCCCACGTTAAAAATGCTGATGATGGTCCACTTTCAATTATGTGGAAATATTCCTGACATATTGGGCCCAAATGCAGAACAAAGTAACAGTCAGGAAAATTCCCTTGTTCCTGGAATCAAAGTCCTCACCTGTTTGAGGTAAATTGGGCCTTGCAGGCAGACGTCCTGCTTTATTTGATGGGCACCCATCCACGGTGGAGGTGGTTAAGGACAAAAGGCACATCTGGTTGCCCCGAAGGAAGGGCCAAGTTGCCCATTAAGTGACAGATAAAGATGGCCTCTCCCTGCTATTTGGCCTCTGCCAATAAATGCAGACCAGAGAGCTGCTTTTTTGCCCACAGCCAGCGGCAGAAGCCGTAGACCGACGGTAGGAGTGGATTCCGGGTTTGATCCTCGTCCCCTTGCCTAATGAGGTTTCATGAAGAGGAGGAGGTGGGGGATCGGTGCCGTGCTCGCGCGGCCGGGGGTTATTTAATTAAAAACCAATAAAGCTGCCAACCGCCTCTGGTTAACAATCTGGAACCTCCTATTTCTCCACCCAGACCAGAGCACAAAACAGAAGTGAGGCCTTTCTAACCTGCCATGTGCGGAGGTTCCCTTAGCAGCATCCCACTCATACCACCCTGCTGTCTCCCGAGCTCACTCGGGTTGCCGAAAACATTGCTGTCAGGTAGACCTGCAGAGGCCAAACTACAGAAAATAAAATCCTCTCCTCCCTTTCTTAGGTGTTCAGGGGGAGCAGTTTTGCCACCCGCAAAATGACCTTCGGTGGGTATTGATCATTTTAAGCTAGGTATTTTTAAGACACGAAAGACGCAGCAAAATCCTTTGACCTTTCCTCTAACTGCCTAAAATATTGAGATGGAGGACCTCCACCAAAAGGCAGGTATTGTCGGAGATAACTATGGTTTAACAGGAGCTCAGTGTGATAGGGGGGAACCTAGCAAGGCCCATTATATTAAAGCCTTCTCGGTGGGCTATTGTTAAAGATGGCCCAGCAAACATGTGTTTACTATACATGTTTCTCTTCTCCCTGTGCCTTGTCTTCCTCCTCTTTGAAGTCCCAAAGTACAATACAACACCCTCTTCTTCTTAGCTCCTTAGGCTACATATTTTTAGGGAATCCTGGTATCTACATCCTTAATAATATTTTCCCTGTTAATCCAGCTCATGTGAATATGATTATCAGTCCAGCTAGAAAAACTGAGGTAGAATGAAATTTACTTATTTTCCTCTCTGAAAGTGTGCTTATTGGGAAATAGAAAGCCTCTGGAAAGGGATGAGTGGAATTGAGTAGGCGCTAGTATTCTGCAGCTTCTATTCCCTCTATGTATCCCAACTATGGAAATGGGGGAGTGGCGTGTCTCAGTTTCTTCTGAGAGAAGGATGAGTATATAGTCTCCTACTGGCAGGGCTCCCAGTTCATAGTTTCCATGGCTTGTTCATTTTTAATAATCACCTGGGGAACTTGCAATATATATGTATTTTTTACTCTCCTGGAGATTCTGGATAAATTTGTGTCTGAATCTGTATTTTTAAAATAAGGGCCTTAATTGATTTTCATGGTCAGGAAAATTTGAGAAATTCTCTCCTCTCATAGCCTGTTCACATGAGGAACCAGAGCAAGGACTAGACAGAAGGGGATAAAACATAAGGCTTCTTCAACAGAGGTGGCTTTAGCCTTTGACACATTTCACAGTTATTAACAAAGGACCAAAGCCTTGTTGATTTTCACTCATAGTGGAATCTAGCATCTCCTAACTTCTCTCAGTTAAGGAGAAAGCGGTTCTATACTGTAACTCCACTATGTGTTTCCCGGGGGGATGGGGAGAGTGTAAGCTAAGTACTGAGTAGGTACGTTACCTGACAACATTCTTATATCCATCAGAAGGTGAAGGATTCCTTGGAAAATTATTGATTTATTAGAGTGCTCCTTAAACCAGGAGGCCCCACTTACTCATGAGTCAAGTTCACAGCAGACTTCCAGGTTTCATTTCCTAGTAAGTGACAACCATATCTTGTGCCTGAGACTGTCTAGATTTCAGCACTAAAAATCCCATTCTGGGAAACCTGTGAATGCCAAATAAACCAGGGCACTCTGCCTCTAGTAATCTAGTAATGGGCTGATTTAGCACAACTCGGAATTAGCCTTTTCGCTTGCTAGCCCAGGTGCTCCATGAATCTCAGGGTGTCGTCATCTGGGAATGCTCAGCCTCCCAAGTACAGTCTCTGGACCCCACTTAGCATCCTGTCCCTATCAGTTGGCCACAAAGCCAGTTTATTCTCTCTCTAGCTTTAAACCATCCAATTCTTCTGACCAATAGTCTCGCATGTCTGAAAGCCCCGTATTCTCTACATCAAGATTCTCCTGTGACTTTCACGTGCCCTTTGAAATTCACCATGTAGGCTGGTTTGGGATTAAATCATCTCTGTAATTACATTTTATTTGCATTTCTAATGTACAATTTGCATGACAATTGCTTATGCCTTGGTCACATTGGCTCTAATCTAATCCATATTTATTTGGGGGAAGGGGAACTATAAAATAGCAAAATACTATTGGCTCCTGCTCAGAAAAGCTGACTCTAAATCCTGGCCTTAACACATATATGTTCAGCAACCTCAAATCAATCAGTTTTGTCATGTGAAAAATAGAGATGATGTTATGGGTTAAATCCTGTACCCCTCATTCCCCTCCAGTTCATATATTGAAGACCTAACCCCTTAGTATCCCAGAATATGACCTTCTTTAGAAATAGGGTCATTGCAGATGATCTAATTAGTTAAAATTAGGTCATTCTGGGGCAAGTAAGCCCTAATTCAACATGACTGGCATCATAAAAAGACAAAATTAGGAGAAGGACTGGCCCAAAAGGAGAACACCATGGAAAAATTGGGGGTCATGCTGCCACAAGTCAAGAAACTACCAGAAGGTTCTGCCAAGTAGGTAAGAGCTGAGAGACCTGGAACAGATCCCTCCTCAGAGTCTCCCATGGAATCATGGCCTTGCTGAAAGCTTGATCTCAGGCCTCCCACCTCCTGTTGTTCGAGCAACTCAGTTTGTGGCCCTTTGTTATGGCAGTTTTAGCACAATAACACAGGTGGTGAAATCTATTTCAGAGGATTTTTCAAGCAATAAATACATATGATTATTCATGTGAAGTTATTTGGCACATGGGAGTCACTAATGAATAATAGGAGAAATAATACAAAATGAGGAGATACCAGAAAATTACACACTTGCAGTTGCAGCATCAGGGTTCAAACTCCATTTCCTGTTCTTATATGATAATTTATATGACAACTCCAAACCACTTTAGCCTCTAATCTCTTATAGCCTCATTTCCTCAGCTGTAGAGAAACAGGTATAATGGTACATACAAACTTTATAGTAGTGACGATAAAATATGAGAATATGTGGAAGTGGATGAAGCAGCATTAAAACCAAGAGCCACATGCCTTTTGCCCTTGAATTATAAAAAGCACAAAAAATTTAAGCCTCTTCTCTCAGCAATGAGCCCCCACCTGCGCCCCCTTAGCCTCTAGTTTGAGGCCAAAAGCTATGGCAGCTGACAGATGAATGAAGCTTGAGATCCTGCCAACCCTTTGTGTGTTGGGAGAAGATGGAACCCTAAGGATTACCCCTTGCCTTTTTTCCTCCCTGCCCACCCTCCCATTTGAGGGCAAGTTTCTTGCTTCTTTTTCTGAGGATCAAAAGAGCTATGACTCTGATAGTTAATGGTTAAACCCCTCTTCCTTTCTTTTTTGGAAGAAACAATTTGATAGCTATAATTATTCCTGCAGACCCAATTATTTTCACAGAAATTAAATATGTCTGTGGTAGTACTTCAATAGATCAATGTGTTTGTTACACTATCAAAATCACTTTCTCCCCCTGCTATGTTGAAATGAACAATTGAGTGCCAGATTGCAGAACTGAGGTTTTGTTTAATATTTACAGCTAGCAGGCACATTTGCTCTTCACAAGCTCATAGCTGTACTACTTGCATCCAGTAAAATCCATGATTGAAATCCTCTCCCATGATTAAGCATATGATAGCATTAATAAAATATTAGCTCCAAAATGAATAGTAAAGCCTTAAAATATGAATGTCCTTTGACCCAGTAAGTCTACTTATACACATATATCTTAAGAAAAGAAGTAGTTAAGCATCCAATGTTGGAATGATATAGGCATATCAAGAGTAACCAGTGGAGATTATTCATACTACATTTTTAAAAAAAGTAATCATAAATTTCAATTATGGGACATTGGCCCAATAAAATGTGGTTGACCTTATTAATTACATATTATTTAACCATTAATAATAAAGATCAAATTTTATTTATTGACATGGATAAATTTTTACTATATATTGTTAAAATAAGCAACAGAAAAAGAAAACAGTATGTAAAATATCATTTCAGTTTTGGGCTAAAGGTTTAGGTGTGTAAGAAGAGAGAGTGTATGTGAGAGAGAAGAGATGGGAAAGGTTACACATCAAAATATTAACAGTGGTTATTTCTGGGTAGGAATATTATTACTGATTTTATATATCTCTGTATAGTTTTCTTTTGTTAGTGAGTGTGTTTTATCTTCATAATCAGAAGAGACAATTAAAGCGTTCTTAGCCTAGAAACCTTAAAGGGAATTTCTTTAAATCAAAGAAAGCATCAGGGTATAGTATTTTCCAAACCATGTCTTGAAATATGTAGTGGGAATTCTTTGAAGCAAGGTTTCCATTGAGAAATAATTTAAAAAACACCTTTTTGGTTTCTCTTGTTCTATCTCTGATTCACAATAAAAATTAGTATCAGCAACAAATAATTACCTAAACTCAGTTTGATAATAAATCATTATTTCCCCCTCCATTTTACCTTTTAATGCTATTCCCTAACAACTTAATGCCCTGAGAAACACAGTTCAGCTGGAAAAGAGTATTCAAACTATGAACCCTTTCCTGCCTCTGTCTACCAGTTTGGAAGGATGGAGGACACATTCATTGTTTCCTTACCCAGCATGCATTCTTCCTTTTACCCATTCTTAACAGCAACCAGGTTTGCCTTTGTAAAACCAATCCTCCCCACTGTAACACCTGTGTAAACTGGGCTTGGGGGCAAGAGTCAGTCAGCATGGTATCATCCCTCCGATGGTAGATTAGGGATGAGTAACCTAAGCCTAACCCAACCAGAGCATAGCATTTCCCTCACTACAATGGGTGGGACAGTTAATCCAGCTGGATCAGAAACTAGGACATGTGTTCAATGACTGTGGTAAGTGTTATGCTCAAGGTCCCAGTATGTAAACACAAAATATGTAGCACAAGTTGCTGAAAGCAACCATCTTACGACCATGAGGAAGAAAGTCAGTCTTAGGGGAAAAACCACCCAGAAATAGAGCTGGAGCCTTGATCAAGTTGTAGTGGTATTCTGTTTACCTATAGCCAATAAATCTCCTTTCAGTTGATTTTGTTTTTATATTATTTCCTACCATTGTGTTCTGATACCAAAGACTCAGAAAAACCTATGGCAGATAACTAAGAGGAATAAAAAGGAGGCTAATCCAATGCTTTAAAAAATATAGCTGAGTGATCCAACAATTCCACTTCTGGGTATTTATCCAAAGAAAATGAAAATACTAACAAGAAGATATCATCACTCCTGTGGTCATCGCAGCATGATTTACAACAGCTAAGATATGGAAACAACCTAAATGGCCAATAATGGATGAATGGATAAAGATGTGGTACATATATATAATGGAATACTATCCAGCCATAAAGAAAAAAAGAATGAAATCTTGCCATTTGTGACAACACGAGGGCATCATATTACACTGAATAATTCAGGCAGAGAAAGATAAATACTGTATAAATGCACTTATATGTGGAATTTTAAAAAACTAGAAAACAAAAACCAAGCTCATGATGCAAAGAAACAGATTGATGACTGTCAAAGGCAGAGGGAGGGTGGGCAAATTGGGTGAAGAGGGTCAAAAATACAAGCATCCAGTTATAAAGTAAATAAATCATGAAGATGTAATGTATAGCATGGTGACTACAGTTAATACTATTATCTTGTATATTTGAAAATTGCTAAGAAAGTAGATCTTGAAAGTACTCAAAATATTTTTTCATCATAAGAAATAAATTTTGTATGTATGGTGTCAGATTTTAATTAGACTTATTGTGGTGATCATTTTGCAATACATATAAATATCAAATCATTATGTTGTACATCTATGACTAGTATAATGTTATATCATTTATAGCACAATAATAATGTAGCTCATATAGATACAGTAATCAATATTTCACTCATCTGTAGAACTCCACATGAATTCTGTATATTGTGCATATATATTTACATTTTCTTAGTTTTAGAACATTCTAGAATGAATATCCACATTTCACCTGGAGCTTGTGAAGGCAGGGGATAGATCAAATTCTTCTCACTTACTATATTCCTACTTTTCCCAGGCTGGCCAGAACCTACATTCTTAAGATGAAACCAGCAACAGTGGCCATCCAGCAAGGATTGGTGACCAATTTAGCTGATAAATTCTTGCTACATTATGAATATGCCAATAAGTTGCAACATTAGATCCATAAAAAACTTGCCATTAATCAATGCATTTTCCTGTTTTTTCTATTTCCTACTGCTTCCTGGGATGATAGAATCCATAACTTGGAATTCCCTGAAAGTGACAGCAAGTCAATAGAAAAATAAAAGCTTTGAAGAGACACACTGGTCTCCTTGGCTTAAGTTTCTCTCCAACCACTTATATCTCATCAGTCAAGTGACATCTGCCACAAATGGTGCCATTAAATCATCAGGATGAGCTTTTCTGAAAATTTAATTGGAAATATCAATACTGACATTCCAACTCCCTTCTCAACATGATAAAAGTCCTCCTAAAACAATCATCCATCTTATACCTAAACTACGGTCCACCAGGCAAGTGAGCCTATTGCTGATGCAGTGTATAATTTCTAGCTATGAACAGATCTATGTATATGTAAGTGCAGCACATAAAGGGCTGGTTGAGCCCTTCCCTATACCCTAGCAAAATCAGTCCAGCAGTAACAGGTGCCAATGTGGATATAAGCCACTATGGGGTGAGGAAAGGTATCAAAAAGATGAAAGCAATGATCTGTGTTCTTCATGGATTTGCAAACAAGCTGGAGATAACAGATTTTATTACTTTTTGTTTTGTTTTTAAAGTAAGGGTCTTTTTGTTTTTGTTTTGTTTTTTATTTTAAGGATTTTATTACATCATTTTCATTGTTTTTCTGTTATAGCTATCCCAATTTTCCCCCTTTTCCCTCCTCCACCCATGCCATCCCCCACTTCCACAGTCAATTCCCACATTGTTGTCCATGTCTGTGGGTCATTTATACATGTTCTTTGTTTAGTCCCTTTCCCTTCTTTCCACCATTATCCCCCTCCATCAGCTATGTGTGTCAGGTGCTGCAAGTCCTGGGCATGTGTTATATTCTCAAATGCAGGTATATACCACCCCGTTCCCACCACTACAGAAATGTAAGCAGTGGCTTCCCCCTGCCCTGAGCTTGAAATGGAGACAAAGTTTGAATAGGACTGGTTGACAAGGGGTAGTTACCCCAGATCAGTGTTCTTCAACCTTGGCACTATTGACATTTTGAACCAGATAATTCTTTGTTGTGATGGAGCTACGCTGCACATTGTAGAATATTTAGCATTTTCTCTGGCTTCTCCCCACCAGACGTCAGTAACTTCTTCTCAGTTGTGGCAACCAAAATACGTCTCCAGACTATGCCAAATGGGAGGCAAAATTACCCATGGGAGGCAAAATAACCGTTGATTAAAAATCATTGTAGTTGATTTATTCTTATTGTGTTTGCTTTTGTGATTAAGCTGGAGTTAAATTCCTCCAGAACTCTTTCCTTTCTGTGGTCCCAGGTCAGCACTGACTGCAGGAGACATTTGCATGAGATTTGGAAGGTAGAGTAAATCATTGGCTGTTCGGTAATGCTCTGAAGTTTGGTGCAGAGTGCCAGGTACTCTGGCAGTCCATGCTCATTGTCAATGGTCTGCTGGCTCACCTTGTTGGCATGGGTGGCACCCAGACCTGAAGCTCCTCCAGCTTGTCACCCCTGTTGCCAATCTCACTGACCTATAATGACTCCAGGCTCAACACTAGACACAGCGGCAGAAGCCTGCACCGACTACTTCACCAACTCCTGCAGTTGAATGAGATCTAATCTCTGTAATGAATCCGTCATTCTGCGGCACTCATAGCCATTTCCTTCTCTGATTGAAGTCTGACTGATACGCTTGTAAGTGGGGATTGCAGGTTGAAGTGACATTTTGCAGAACTGGAAGACTTCCCACATTCATACTACTCCAAGTAATTAGTCAAGCCAAACCAGGTGGTCCCATCCCTTTTGCCAGGGATCAGTTCAGAGATGGGCAAAATGAAGTCAGCTTAAGCCAAGATGCAATGAGAAACTTGCTTGGGGTTTCTGGAAATGGAAAGTCAGTCTATTTTATCCCACTAGAAATAAACACTAAAGTATACCATTCCAGTTGCTACTGGCCACCCTCATATCAGTGTAGGGGATCAGCTTTAAGATAAAACTGATAACACTGATAACAAAAGGAAAAACTGAAAGACAAACAAATAAGCAAACAAACAAAAGACTAGGTCTGAAAATATCTTGGAGCTGTGGAATCAAAAGTTACCATACCTAGTAGGAAACAAGCAATGATAGAGGAAGCAAGTTAAAACTCTCCCCTGAGTGACTTCTCTTATTTACCTGGGGCTGTCCTTGTCAAATGAAAACTTCTGGATCATTGTTCCCCAATCTTTGGGTACTCAGTCCTCAGGGAGAGTGGGATGAAATGGAAGAGACATGGAGGGGCTACTGCTGGCAAGGGGTCTCCCTGTCTCCGGAGTCCCAGATGGATTCTGTGGCTAGGAGGGCCCTGGCTGGACTTCATCTCTTGTTTACTTCCTCTGCCTGACACCTTGGCACCAGGTCACAACTAGCACAGCCCTAAGCAATGCCCTGATCAAGAATATGGTGAATTAGTCAAACTGAGGTTCAAGGCCTTGTTGTTTTTACCAGAAAGTGAGCATGTCATCCAACCTCTCAAATTTCATCATCTCATTAAGAAAACTAAGATAGAAACATCTATCTTCATGCATGGCACACATGGTAGAAACTCAATAAATAATTTTTTCATTGTTTCTCTTCCTCCACCTATCCACTGCTTGGGTTGAGCTTTCTGACCCCCTGGGGTATTCATCAGATGTCACAGCTTAACTGAACTAGTGGTCTTACCTGAGGCTGACCACACTGGCAGCTCATATTAGGCAAAACCTGATGTTCAGGTTCAAGGTAAGCCATGAATACTTTCTGGCTCGAAATCAAGGGAGGCACATAGCCCACAGGGGAAGAAATGGAATAGCCAGGAAAACCTGCTGCTGTGTGCCAGTGGTGCCTTTGCAATGCACTCTTGTCATGCCTGACTCAGGGCACCTAAGCCTAATGTTTCAACGCTAGTCACACCGATGATTGTCAAGTTCAGCATAGACTAATGGCTTAAAAGAACTATCATATGCACCTGGCAGTGATCCAGCAACCCTGAGCTTAATCCTGCTCTACTGTTGATTAACTGCGTGACTCCAAATAAGCCATTTCAGCTCGGTTTCCTCCAGAACCTAATTGGAGATTATCTCATACCATCTCGGATCCTGTATCATTTGGGAGGGTGGGGGTGGATTAAATACATTCTGAAAAGTGCCCTCCTCTGGCCTGTTATAAGGATCCAGTGTCTTTCGGACCGGCTAATCCCGTGAAAGCCTTGTTTTCCTCAAGAGTCAAACAGTGTTTCTACTAAGCCATACCACTGAGGTGTAGCCCATACTTGGTGAATTGAATACCATTTGAAACTGGTCCTGCATTTCAAAAAGCCTGTTTCTTTTTAAGAAACACGTATATTATATAAATATATATAAAACCATTTAAAAACATGCTATATGAAAGCAGCTGCCTCAAGAATATTTCCATGGAAGAGCGAATTGTTTGAGAATCGGTATGCATTCTGCCACTTATGAGAAAAGAAACAAAAAATAAATAAAAATAAAAAAAGAGAAAAAAGAGAGATGAGAGAGCACAGGTATATTGACAGATGAGAAGAATAAATGTTTTTGCTCCGTGCGTGGTGCAGAGGTGTCGCACACACCAAATTATGACATAACTGTTGGAGTAATGGCTGCAGCTGTTGCCTTTGTAAAGTGATCCACAAGACCCCACTGTAATAAACGCAACATGTCTAAGTCACCTCACACAGAGGACAGCCTAATCCCTTGCCACGTGAGCTCTGCACCAAACGTGGCCATATCACAGCCGCAAGATCAAGCCAGGACTAATTACATCCTTAAGAAAAAAAATCCCCTGTGTTACACACTGGATTCCCTCTTAAACAAAGCAAGCATGTGACTGTGCTTGTGAACAGGGAAACTTCTTGATGAATTGTAAAGCAAGAGCCCAGGGTGAAAAATCCATATGTTGCCCCCCATTTCCATGGGGTAATAACTACCAGAAAGAAGAAAATGGACTTGCAGGAAGACAGGAAGATGCCATTTATTCACTTATCCATTTATTCACTCATTTGTTCAACAAATATTTCTAGAGCATGGTACCAGGCTCTGAATCAGAAATACAGCAGTGAGCTCGTAGAGGGAGGTAAACATTGAAAAAATAACAAACACAATAATAATGATAATAATAATAATAATAACAGTAATAATAATATTCACTGAAATTGTGACAGCTGCTTTCAGGAAGAAGATCCGGGTCCTAAGAGTGTAGAAAGAGACTGTACTTTCTCTTCAAGAGAAGGGTAAAATATATAAGCTTGCAATCACTATGAGCCTACTTTGAATAATAAGACTCTTGGGAGTTGGTACCCAGAGAAATAAAAATTCCACTGAGGATTTTTAAAAATCATCTTTTAACGTTTTATTTGATAACATGTTCCTGTCATTGAATATTTAGAATTTGGCAATGAATGTGTCAGAACCATCTTCTCTACTCAGCAAGTGACAAGCACTAAAGGTAATTGAAGATACGGGGGTGGGGAGGTCTTGATAAAAACTACGCTTCTCCCCATGAGTTGTTCTGTGTGATGGCCAAGATCATGGGGTTCAAGTTGGGCTCCACTGTTCGCTAGTTGTTAAAGTCAATTTACTTAAACTCTCTGGGCCACAGATGCCTCATGTATGAAGTGGAAATAACTCTATTATTTCCCTCATAGGATCACTGTGAGGATTAGGGAATTAAATACACTTCCAGCACCTCAAATAGCACCCAGGTCCTATAAAATGCAGTGCTAGTGTTGCTATTATTACTATTATCTGAACTTAAATCAAGGTCCCCACACTGCCCCTAAATTATTATGGCCTCTTTAATTATTTTATTTTTATCTGGGAATCACTCAGATTTGGGCTGTCCCTTAAACTGAAGCCTGGATCTCTGCTTCTTCCAGACATGAAGATGTGCAGATGTCTTAACCCTTATTATGATCCCTGACTATTCATTCTATCTGTCCAAATATGCAGCCAGATGAATAATCTATTTTCATCAATGGGTAATCATTGTCCCATTTTTCAGGTTTTGTCAGGAATAATTTTGCTAAACATATCATCTTCTCCATGGACCAGAAGTCACACAGCAGAGGGGCTACAAGGTCCTTTCATAACTGCTGTTTCATAGTTGAACAATTAAAGGTAAATGAGATCTCACCTAATACAGGAGGCTAATGAACAAAACAAACAAGCAAGCAAAATAGAACCAAAAGCAATAGAAATAAGGAACGGGCTTTCAGTGTGCAGAGGGGAGGGGGAAGGGGGAAAAAGAGGCAAAGAAGGGGAACAGTTTAGTCAAGGAACTAGTATAAACATCCTATGGATATGGGCAACATGTGGGGATTGACAGTGGGAGAGGGGATAAGGGGGTGGGGCAGGGGAGGGAAATGGGGGAAAATGGGATAAATGTAATACAACAATAAATTAATTTTAAAAAAGTAAATAGAAGACTACAGCACCTGATTACCCTAAACCTCAACCCATTCCATAGTCACACAGCCACTTTCAAGAACTATAAACAATGAGGAAGAATCATGGACAGGTCAAGCATCAAAATTTCTGTCCTTTGTCCTTGAAGATCAAGATATATTTAGCCCAAACTGAAAGGAGATGTCTGAGTAAGTCAGATAGATAATCAGTTATTTGGCCTTTGACTTTCATTGCTCCTGGGGGGAGGGGGCAGGTAAGGACATCTTTGACATCTTGGAAGCAGATTGAATTTCTTGAGTAGATGATAGAGAAATTTTTGCTGAGTTCTGATCATTTGTGTATTCCCAAGTTCCTCCACACAAGCAGACTGTGAGTGAAAACAACTCTAAGGAGGTGTAAAACACGATGGTTAATTGTGTATGCAGTAAATACAATTTGCTCCTAAAGAATCAGTTTGCTGTTTATTCACTGGGGAGAAAAACCCAGTTGATAACACTAGCAGAACAGAAATATTATGGGGTAGGTTGATGGCAAATCATTTTTTAAATGCTTCCCCTATTTTTTATAATAACTTATTTTTTATTTTATGTTTTTCCATGACCATTTATCACCCTCAAAGACAGATAAAAGCAATTGGACTTTTCTTCCTTTTGTAAATCTTCACCCTATTTCCTCATCTGTTTTTTTCTTTATCTTACCCATCTGTAGTGTTTCAGGAGATTTTACCCAAAGAGAGTTTCCTGAGGCATGTCAGCTCATTAATTATTTTTCAACATTGTTTCTATTCCTGATCTCTGATCTTCTGGCAGCCCTACAAAATATCTTGTTGCATTCTTCCTTAGCCCAAGAAACATTCTGGGAAAAGGTGATTAATTGAAAACTGGGGAAAACTACATTGTCTTGAGAAATGCAAAGCATATCAAAAACATTCCGGCCCAAGTTCTCAAACCCACTTCTGTTTCCCTTCTATGTATAGATGCCCCATGGGAACCTGGGACATCAGGCTCAGCAGGAAGCCTCATTTAAGTAAACATAGCAGGCAAAAATGTTTCACACCTACATGCAGCAGACTAAAATCCACTAAAATCCACTATCTGTCAGCACTTTTACTCTTGGGTTCCCAAAACAATGACTTGATCCTGCCTAGCAAGAGTCACTTATCTTTGGTAAGCAGGCTGGTGACAATTGAGCCCCTGCTGCTGTAAGTGAGCTGTAACTGGTGTTCTGATGGTTCTGTTGTGCCTGCTGCCATCATTGAGTGATTAGGAACTTGTCTTCCCAAACATAAGGCCTTCACTCTGGTCCTTCATCCATCCTAGAAACACACATTCCTTTCATGTTTGAGGGTCTCTCTGATGTAACGTGTTGTTGGATATTTTGCTATCTTGGTTTTTCATTTGATAAAATAGTTGAAGTGAGGTAGATGCTGCTAAGCATGGGGAAAATATGTAAGTTCCTTTCTAGGAGTTAAAGGTACACTTACCGCAAGTCATAGGAAGTGATGGTTTTTTCAGTGAAGTGCAGTTCTGCCCACAGCGGGGAATAGTTTTCAGCTACTACCAGCAATACCAAAATAAGGAATTTAGGGCCAACTTTATGCATGTCTTGCAATGTTCCACACTATCATAAAATAAGATTAATATAATATAACATAATATAAAATAAATCAGTTTCCCTTTCTCTGATGAACCTGACAGCATGACCAAAACTCAACACAAGGATAAGAAACTGGGCTCTTGCTTGCTGTGGACTGAATTCTATCATGACTATGTTTCTTGCACATGCAGTGTGTACTAACTCCATACACATGGTCAATTTGCTCAAATTACTTTGCACACGCACACACACTATTCAGTGTTGCAACAAACTGAGCACATAATTGAAGCCATAAGGGGTTTAGCCTTCCAAAATTTTGCTTTTTTTTCTACCCAGAGCAGGATCTTTCTCATTACAGAGTTATGAAATGGGACTCTTTTCTTTCTTTTGAATAATAAATAGAATCATGAAAACTAAAAAAGAATATGATAGGCTCCTACAATTGGCACTGCCATCTAGTTAGCAGAAGTAAAACTATTTGCAAAAAGATCAATCTGCTTTGTGAAACTTCCCATATTTTTAATTCACTTGCAACACATAATTAGCTTGTATATTTAAATTAGCCTGCTGAGTTTTATTCAGCAATTTTTAAGGGAGATCCCATGCTATTTTACTCTTATATTAGTTTAGCCACCAACAGAATACACAGAGACAGCTCCCTATGCCCCCTGTTAAATGGCTTTTTAGAGCCCCGTCTCCAGCCAGATGATATGGACAGTTTTCTTTCAATTCCATGCATCACTTTGCCTGTGAATCTTTAACCTCTGCCAGAGAGGGGACCAAAGTTGAGTGGAGAAGAGGGCAGAAAGACAAAGGATCAAGGGAGCTTTTGGAATCAGAAACTTTAATGTGGTTTCATCGTGGTTGTGGGTAACTTTTGGTGAGTGCACATGGGCTTGTTTCTTGTCAAATGGAAATACCATGTCTGATGGGGAAGCTTTACCAGGCAAGGATTCTTGCAGGAACAGAGGCATTAGTGGGAGGTGACTCAGGGAACACAGCATTTCCCCCTCAAGAACCAAGTTTAAGCCCAATGTACCACTTAAATAAAAATACAGCACCATTTGCAGGGAAGAGTAGGGCAGGGTGTATTTTCTGGATCTCACTTGATTTTTTTTTTTCCCCTCAGAGTATCCTAAATAGGAAAGGGTCCTTATTGAGGCATTAGTCGTGCTATTCAGTCTTGTGTTTGGTTGCAAGGTACAAAGAAACTAATTATGGGTAGTTATAAATATCATGCAACTTCTATTTTTACTTCAAGGAGTATTCTTTCTTTTCCATTTTTCCCTTTTCCTTTGCCACTAATAAATTTCAGGTCCTTCTGGTTTCCAGGGTCTCTGTGCTCCCCAGCAGAGTTTGCTCTTTCTTTCACCGTGCCTGGTCAGTCCTTCAGGAACCATCTCAGATGAGCATGTTCTTGCTGTCACATTTTCAGCAGGCAGGGCACATCATGACCCTGTCTATAAAAAGGGGGAGGACAACATTGTTTACTTTATCAGAAGGCTAAACATCTCACTGGGAGTCCTTGACTATGTGCTTAAGGACACAGACAGAGAGGACAAAGGGCAGCAGAAAGTGCTGCTGCCACTGCAATTTGCATCCGAGTTCAATTCAGCTCTGCTTGAAAGAGTCTCATTTGAATACACAGTACATTAGCTCCACTCCTGCTTCAGATCCAATATGGGAAATACATTCATAGCTCAGTAACCTCTCCCTGACATAGTCCAGACAGTGTGGGGAGCAGGTGGGGAGGGGGATCCAACAACTGCAGAGAAATTGTATTTCAGATGAATGTCTTTTCATCAACTGCCTATGAGTCCCTCAGCTGCACTCCCATAGGAGATCTGCATATTTTTTCTTACTAATGGGCATACGCATAGGATGAAGATTTTGTTTTGTCCATTTGAAAATACTGCTTTGCCCCTCCTGCTTGGGAGCATCTAATAAATATGCGATGGGAAGAAATGGATCATTAGACTAAAGGAAATCAGGAGGGTTTGAGATGCCATGTCTACCATGATGATCTATGTGAAGCCCTCTGACTAGATATCGCCTCCAGAATATTTTCTGACAAAAGTTAATAAGTAGATTTATAATATAAGAATATATGAATGTAGTCATGTAAAAGACCACAGATCTAAACTAAATCAGCCTGCAGAGAGCTCTAAATTATGCACAAGGTTGAAAGGGTACTAATGCACATTATCTATTCCCTTTCTTTTCAGTTTTCATGGGAATTCATAAATACCTTTAGGTCTTTGTGTACATTTCCTTAACCCCTTGTCTTCTTTTAACCTGGGAAATCTAGAGTCACTAAAGAATGAGAATATTTAAGTGTAATAAGGGTGGCATTGCCAAATGTTTGAACTTTGAGACCATTTTTTATCTACCTAGTTAATGCCTACATATTTAAAGTGTGATAGTAAGTGGGTAATGATATTGACTTTTATAAAACAAACATGCCAGAAGTTGTATACGGGTTTATTATTCTAGTTTTTAGTTTTTAACACTGGTTTTTTGTTGTTTTAACACCATAGTGGAAATTGCTGCTAACGACTACAGCATTTTTTATCAAATATTGCCAACAGGAGAGAAAACTTTTTGTCATTTGATGGTGGGTTTGATTTTTGCAAATAGTCAAATATTACTCAGGCAACTAGTGACTGAGTAGTAAGTATTAATGTAAGACCTTTCATAAGTGTAGCTGGGACAATACAAAATGTTTTCTGAGGTTAAGTGCCTGCTAGAAAATGCACACTGTGTGGAAATTCATATTCACTGTACCTGACAGTCCCCCATGACTTTTTAAAAGGAATTACAGTATTAAAAGAAATCTTAGAGATTACAACACTCAAGCCCTTATTTGAGGTCATAATGATGACATTTTACTAAAAATAACATTTTGTTTTACAATGTCTTTCCAACTCTTAACTAATTCCCTTACTTTAGGACTGTCTTCCTCTACCACTGATTCTTGAAACCACGGATATGGGAACCTGACAGCCTGTTGAAGGGGCCTTCTGCGCATGGAGATAGTTGATTGGGCCAGTGATAAGGCCTGAGTCAAGGCAGGCCAATCAAATCCTTTCTCCTAGAAATTTGGGATTGGCATTTAGGCAGTCTTTCAATATGGCTAGACCTAGAAGACACAGAGAGCCAGGAACTAACATTTTACATATTGACTGGAGATTCAAGAAAGCTGGTCTAGAGAAAAGAAAAGGTGATACATAAGTTAGGTGGAAAGAGAGAGAAATGAGATTAAGGGGGAGAGCCCCTTAATCCATTGCCCGTGTATCCAAATTCTCCAGTTCCCAGGTAGAGCCTCCTTGAAGCCTTATGTTCCTTGAGCTATCACTGCATCCTAAATATTTCTTTTTTAATTTAAGTTAGATTGAGTTGATTTGTTACTTGCAACCCACCAGATCATACCTAACAGATTAGGTACATACAATAAATGAATACCCAAGAGGGAACTGAGTCAGCCAAACACCTTTTGGAACCAAAGTTATTTCTACAGGCTCTGAGAGAGATAGCAATGGGACAAAAGTCAGGTCCTAGAACAGAAAACTTGAGTCATTAGTCACCTACAGCTTTCCAGATGTGAACAGGACTCTGTCTGAGGTATAGGGGAATTGAGGCATCTGGACCACCTAATAATCTGGTGATTATTAGGAAATTGACAGTTTTGTGTGTGATTTGTTTGGTCCTGTGAAAGGGCCTTATCCAACACAGGCCCAAGGAAACCAGGAAAAGCAATTATAAAATTGCCATTGTGTATTCAATTCATTCAGGAGCAGCCCCCTCGTTGCCTGGAGTAGAAGATAAATATCCAAATTCTGATAGCAGACAGAGCTCAGCCCCCCATCTCAATCTTCGCCCTCATCTTTAAGCTTACCCAGTCTTATGCTACATGTGTTTACACTTCAGCTAACTGTTGTTTTGTTGTACATGGTTCAAAGGTTAGAGGGTGAATTTAGTTTTCCCAAGTAATATTTAAATTATAAAGTTCCCCCTTTCTCTGTACTCCCACCTCCCTCCCATTCTTATTTCTTAACACGTGTTTATTGGCTACGGTGTTTTCAGAGGCTCTGCATACAATGTTGAACAAAAAATAAATCTGTGAGCATTCCCCTCCTGCACTACACACCTACATGCATTTCTGTCTGCTTGGAATGCCCTTCGCATTTGACCTCTCTCTACTCCATCTTGGCTCCCCACTCCCTTGGCCAATACCTATACAACTTCTCAAACTCTCTTCAATGCTTCTCTGACTTTTCTCTACCTCAAGATAGAGCTAATGTCTTCCTTCTCCAAATTACATCACAACCTTATTAACACCATTCATCAATACCTTATTGAATACTGTTCTCTATTACACTCCATTGTAGTGATTGGTTCATATGTTTTCTTTCCAACAATAGTATGAACAATGTGAAGGCAGGAACCATGTCTCATTCACTTTTGAATGCCCAGCAACAATGGGTTTTCAATTACCAGTTAACAGCATATACCCTGGTAACTAATACCTTTTATATGTATCAATAAATGTGGAAATAAATGAACTAAAATTGTGTGAACTCATCTTTTGTGGAAGCTCTAAAATATTTGCCCTGGTGCCATCTCTTACCTTAGTGAAAGTGACTTGAAACTTCTTGTATTTTTAATCATGTTGCCTGCTGCTTCCCCAGGAGGTTAAGTAGACATTCCATATACAAGAGCTATAAGTGGCTATGTTGTTCAACAGGGTTATTTCTGTATAAGGAGTTCCTGCCAGTCCTGAGAAATGTGATAGTGAATACAAATGTTAATTATTTTTTCCTGGTTCATATACGTGCTCTAACATAATTGGAAGAGAATTTGCACTGGTACAAAAGTATGCAAACTTTGTGAAACAGGAATATTTATTTTTTTTTGTTCAACGTTGTATGCAGAGCATCTGAAAACAAACAATATATCCAATAAACATGTGTTAAGAAATAAGAACGGGAGGGAGGGTGGGAGTAAAGAGAAAGGAGGGACTTTATAATTTAAATATTACTTGAAAAAACGAAATTCACCCTCTAAAATGAACCATGTACAATAAAACCAGTTAACTGAAATGTAAACATATGTAGTGAATGATAACTATTGTGAAGTGTGGTTCCATTGTTTAGTATGCATCATTCCTTCTCAATGTGTCGAGAAAGGTTGTAGTGTGAGTGTTGGTGTCAGGTCATAATTGAGATCACTGGGTGGTTCTACATCTCCAGAGCAATTTTTTCCCTTGAAGATTGTATCCTGACATGGACGCTTTGGTGTTTATTTCAAAATCTTTCTGTTAATCTGTCCGGATAACTGAACAGTCTATTTATAAGCTTTAGGCTTTCTTCCGCAGGGGAACAAAGTTCAGTATTTTACTTCTGTTTACTCATGCAATGGTTGGTTAGTTCATAGATGCTCTCACCCCAAATCACATAACACTGGAGCTGTGAGAATCCAACAGAGCTGGAGATTCATGAAGAGCTCTCTCCTCTGAAAATATCGCCTTCCTTTGTACAGTAGGAGTGGTGCAGGCATTCTTGCTTTGGAGCACATATGCCCGCAATAATATCTTTGAGGCTGAGTGCATCCCCTTCGCTTTTGAATCTTGTTTTGGCTTTAGAGCAATGGTATAAAGCAGTAACTTTTCAATAAAAATTTGACATACGTCTTTTTCATTTAAGTGTTTTGTGTCAGCTACAAATCAATTAGATCATGAAATGGAATAATGGAAGGTTCAAGCTAAACAGATGATATGAAAGATAATCGAATATATAAATTTTATTTTATAATGGACTTAACTCAGCTTTTGAGAAATCAAGAGACTTGCCTAAAACTATAAATGAAGCCAGTGGCAGAGAAAAGAGAATCTGCCATGTATATCCCAGACCAGGTGTCCTTTCTATCATACTATGCAGGAAAAAGGCAAGTAAGGTTAAATTACCACAGGGCATGGCAGTGAATGAAGCCAAGGTCAAGTTCTTCTACTACCTTAGACTGAAGATACTTGAAGGCAAAGGTTGACAGTGTTGTACAGTGGTGAAGAGAAAGGTCTTTGAATTCCTATTTGGATTCTCAATTTTAAGATTTAATAGTTATAGGACCTTGGGAAAAGCATACCTTTCTGATCCTCAATGTTTCTACCTATAAAAGGAACATAATAAGGGTTTTCATATCAGACAACTACTGTAAAAATAAAATGATATTAGTAAGTACTCAAGATAGTAGATTTGTATCTTATATTTAACATGGGCTGATTTGCCTTAGTGTATGTTCTCAACAGATCAAGAGTAAGATATAAAATATCTATTGAATTTCTGTGGTCACTAAATGAGTATGCGATTTGAAGTGATTATGAGAAGGGAACTGATGGGTCCATCAGTAGTCCCATCTCCTGTGAGCCTCTCATACCATCAGCATCACCCCACCCCTCAGGGTCTCTGTAAGTATGTATTTGTTATACACCATGTCCTTTAAGTTTAAGCCAGCTATTCATCTGGTAAACACATGGAGAAACACTAGTCTGCTCTAATGTTGGAAGAAAAATTGGATGTATTAAGCTTATTCTAAGCTATCAAAGAAAAATTTGATGAAATGTCATTTCTGCATTAGGCTTTGACACGATATTCTAATTCCTTTATTAGATACACTGACACTTTAAATATCATTATCATGGGAGTCATCATCCTTATCACTAACAGCCCACCAAAAACTGGTCTTGCCTGTCTGAAGTCTCCTCTTTCAACAGGGGGCTCAGAGATTTCCTCAAAAGATTACACTTAGAATTTCTCCCTTCTTCACACACTGTGTGATCAGAACCATCTCTAGAACATTTTGGGAAGAGATGCTTTGGGTCAGTCAATCAGCATATAGTACTTAGTGATTAATTCCAGGGTCCTTTGCACCCCACTCAGGGCCAGGACTAGGGGAAGGTTGGTGAAACATTTACCTTAAAAACAAAATGGAAGGGAGCAAAAAAACCCCTCAATGTTTAGATAAATAATATCTCAACGTAATATTTTTAAAAATAAAAATTATGCAAAAAAGTTTACGATGGACAAAAATTTCAAAATATAAGTAAAGACAAGATCATCATTATTGATTTTTCCTATTGCTCCAGACCCAAATGGCCTGGCCCTAGACTGGCCTGGCTTTGTGGGGCCTGCTCACCCTCTTCAGCACACCCACCAAAAGTGCTCACCCTTTAGAGCCACTTGTGGGATTGTGGGATAACAAAATCAGTTCAATTTAGTGACTAATTCTACAAATTGCTTTGTTACACACCAGACACTCTTAAGAAGCTGGAGGTATCACAGTAAATAACCAGACCAAATCCTTTCCTCCATGGGCTTTCATCTCAGTGGGTGAAACAAAATAAATATTTTTTAAAAGGTGTTTAATTTACTACAATGTAGCTAAAATACTATCATTGAACATGTAATAATTAGATAAGCAATTGGCACATTTTATTTATTTTAAATTTAATTTTATTGTTATTGTATTACATCCATCCTCTTTTTACTCCCCTCTGTCCCCTTCCCCACTCACCCACCCACTCCCCAACAAAGTCAATCTCACTTGTTGTCCATGTCCATGGTTTTTCAATACTAGTTTCTTGACTAAACTGTTCCCCTTCTTTGTTTCTTCCTCCCCCTCCCCCTCCCCTTACCCTCCCTTTTCCCCTACCCACTGAAGGTCTACTCACTGTATTCATGTATCTGGTTCTGTTTTGCTTGTTGTTTGTTTTGTTCATTATTTCCTGTAATGGGTGAGATCATACGGTATTTGTCTTTCACTGACTGGCTTATTTCACGAAGCATAATACTCTCCAGTTCCATCCATGTTTTGCAAAGGTTAGGAGTTCCTTATTTCTTTCTGCTGTGTGGTGTTCCATTGTGTAAATGTACCAAAGTTTTTTGATCCAATCATCCACTGATGGGCACTTAGGCTGTTTCCAGCACTTGGCTATTGTAAATAGCACTGCTATGAAAATAGGGGTACATAAATTCTTATGAATTGGTATTTTAAGATTCTTTGGGTATAGTCCCAGTAGTGGAATTGCTGGATCAAAAGGCAGTTCCACTTTTGTTTTTTTAAGAAAATCCCATACTGTTTTCCATAGTGGCTGTACCAGCCTGCATTCCCACCAACAGTGCATGAGGGTTTCCTTTGCCCCACATCCTCACCAACACTTGTTGTTTGTTAGTTTGTTGATGATTGCCATTCTGACAGATGTGAGATGGTATCTTATTGTGGTTTTAATTTGCATCTCTCTGATGGCTAGTGATGTTGAACATTCTTTCATATGCTTCTGGGCCCTTTGAATGTTTTCCTCAGAGAGGTGTCTGTTCATGTCCTTTGCCCATTTTTTAATTGGGCTGTCTGTCTCCCTGGTGTTGAGTCGCATTAGTTCTTTATATATTTTGGATATCAAACCCTTGTCTGAGGTATTATTGGCAAATATACCTCATACAGTGGTTCCTTTTGAATTTTGCTGGTGTTTTCTTTAGCTGAACAAAACTTTTCAATTTGATATAGTCCCATTTGTTTATTTGTTCTTTTATTTCCTTTGCCCTTGGTGAAGTATCAGTAAACATATTTCTGTGTAGGATATCTAAAATTTTATTGCCTATATTTTTCTCCAGGACCTTTATGGTGGCACTGTTTATGTTTAAGTCCTTTATCCATCTTGAGTTTATTCTGGTGTATGGTGTAAGTTGGTGGTCTAGTTTTATCTTTTTGCATGTTGCTGTCCAGTTCTGCCAACATCACTTGTTGAAGAGACTGTTTTTACTCCATCTTATGTTCCTTCCCCCTTTGTCAAATATTAATCGACCATAGAGTCCTGGGTTTATTTCTGGGCTCTCTGTTCTGTTCCAATGATCTATATGTCTATTATTATGCCAGTACCAGACTGTTTTGATGACAGTAGCCTTGTAGTATAGTTTGATGTCCAGTATTGTGATTTCTCCTACCTTGTTCTTCTTTCTCAAGATTGCTGAGGCCATTAGTGGTTGTTTTTGGCTCCATATAAATTGTTGAAGTATTTTTTCTATCTCTGTGAAATATGTCATTGTTATTTTAATTGGGATTGCATTGAATCTATAGATTGCTTTGGGTAGTATGGACATTTTAGTGATGTTAATTCTTCCCATCCATGAACATGGTATATGTTTCCATTTATTTGTATCTTCCTTGATTTTTTTCTTCAGTGTTCTGTAGTTTTCTGAGTACAGGTCTCTTACCTCCTTGGTTAAGTTTATTCCTAAGTATTTTATTTTTCTTGTTGCTATGATAAATGGGATTTGTTTTCTAGTCTATCTCTGATGTTTCTTATTGGTATACAAAAATGCTTTTGATTTCTGGATATTGACTTTATATCCAGCTATTTTGCTAAATTTGCTTATTAGATTGAGTAAGGTTTTGGTGGAGTCTATTGGGTTTTGTGTATACACTATCATATCATCTGCAAATAATGACAGTTTGACTTCCTCCTTTCCAATTTGGATACCTTTGACTCCTTTTTCTTCTCTGACAGCTATGGCTAGGATTTCCAAAACAATGTTGAACAGATGTGGAGAAAGTGAACAGCTTTTCTGATCTTAGGGGGAAAGCTTTTAGTTTTTGCCCATTGAGTATGATGTTGGCTTTAGGTTTCTCACATATGGCCTTTATAATGTTGAGATATGCTCCCTCTATTCCCATTTTGCTGAGTGTTTTTATCATAAATGGTTGCTGTACTTTATCAAATGCTTTTTCAGCATCTATTGATATGATCATATGGTTTTTGTCTTTTTGTTGATGTGGTGTATTACATTTATTGACTTGCAAATGTTGTACCATATTTGCATCCCTGGGATGAAGCCTACTTGATCATGGTGTATGATCTTTTTAATGCATTGCTGGATTGGGTTGGCCAGTATTTTGTTGAGAATCTTAAGTGTCTATGTTCATCAGAGATATTGGCCTATAGTTTTCTTCCTTAGTTGTGTCTTGACCTGGTTTGGGGATTAGAATATTTGCCTCATAGAAAAAGTGTGGGAGACTTCCCTCTTGGATTTTTTGGAATAGGTTGAGAAGGATAGGAGTTAGTTCTTTAAATGTTTAGTAGAACTCCCCTGTGTATCTATCCGGTCCAGGGCTCTTGTGCTTTGGGAGATTTTTTAATTACTTCTTCCATTTCACTAGTTGTTATTGGCCTATTCAGGCTTTCTGCTTCTTCTGGATTTGGTTTTGGTAGATTATACATTTCCAGAAATGTGTCCATTTCACCCAGGTTGTCATATTTCTTGTCATATAGTTGTTTGGAGTAATTTCTTACAGTCCTTTGTATTTCTGAAGTATCAGTTGTGATTTCTCCTCTGTCATTTCTGATTCTGTTTGTTTGGGTCCTCTTTTTCTTGATGAGTCTCGTTAAAGGCCTTCAATTTTGTTTATTTTTTCAAAGAACCAGCTCTTGGACTCATTGATTCTTCGAATTGTAGTTTGAGTCTCTAAGTTATTTAATTCTGCTATGATCTTGATGATTTTCTTCCTTCTACTTGCTCTGGGCCTTGTTTGTTGTTGCTCCTCTATATCTTGTAGCTTTATGGTTAGGTTGTTTGTATAAGTTTCTTCTGACCTTTTTAGGTAGGCCTGTATTGCTATGAATTTCCCTCTGAGGACTGCCTTTGCTGTGACCCGTAGGTTTTGGACTGCTGTGTATTCATTGTCATTTGTTTCCAGAAACTTTTTAATTTTATCTTTGATTTCATTATTAACCCATTCATTACTTAAAAGCATGTAATTCAGTCTCCATGAGTTAGAGTGTTTCTGTTTTTCCCCCTTGAGGTTGGTTTCTAGTTTCAAGCCATTGTGATCTGAGAAGATGCTTGGTATAATTTCAATTTTCCTGTATTTGTGGAAGCTTGTCTTCTGACCTACCATGTGGTCTATCTTAGAGAATGTTTCATGTGCATTTGAAAAGAATGTGTATTTTGCTTCTTTGGGGTGATAGATTCTATGTATATCAGTTAGGTCCATTTCCTCTAGAGGGTTGTTCAATGTCAAAATATCCTTGGTACAACACAGTCCACCCAAGGTGTGGGCAGTGAGTCAGACCTGGGAGCCTCACAGCCACCTCCCCAATTCTCTCCTCCAAGCCACTGCTGCAAACTCTCCCCAAGCATCTCCAATCCTCTCTGCCCTCCCTCTGCTGGAGCCCAGGGTAGGTGGGTGCCAGGCTAAGGGGCCACTGGGCTAGACTGAAAGATTCAGTTGTAATCCAATGACTTTGGGATCAGCCACCAGGCCCAGAGGTCAGTGGGCGAGGCAAACCAGCTCAGTTGTGAACCAATGAATCCACCATCAGCCACCAGGCTCACTTGCCATTGTGCGGGGCTGAATGACCCAGTTTTAAGTCAGGGAGTTTGTAATCGGCCACCAGGCTCAGGCTCTGCTGATTGAGAAGGATTGACTCAGTTGCAAAGCAATGAATCCACAATCAGCCACCAGGCTTGCACACCACTGAGTGGGGCTGACTGACCCAGCTGTAAATCAGAGCATTTGTAATCCACCGCCAAACCCAGGTGCTGCTGGGCAAGAGATATCTTGTCAGGTGCCAACTATTTATCTATGCTCAGACAGGGCAGGGCAGGAGAGGTTTGTTTAGATGTAAATCAGAGAATTGTGATCAGGCGCCAGGCTCAAGGACCGCTGGATGGGGCAGATTGCTCCCTGTGGGCGGGGCTATGAGGACCCTCATAGGGAAGCCGCTGGGTGCAGCACAGTCCACCCAAGGTGTGGGCGATAAGTCAGCACTCAGACCCCCACAGCCACATCCTCACTTCTCTCCTCCAAGCCACGGAGGCAAACTCTCCCCACACATCTCCAGTCCTCTCTGCCCTCCCTCTGCTGCAGCCCAGGGTAGGTGGGTGCTAATGTATTGTCACCGTGGTCACCCTAGCAGTTCCCTGTCTCCAGCACTGTCTCAGGCCAGCAAACCTCACGGCTTTCCGCCCTTCTCAGCTGGATGCTCCTCTGCTCTCTGCTGTGCTACATCAGTTGGGACACCCAGCTGGGGGGACCAGAACTCACCCTTCTCAGGTGGGGCCCTGGGCTCTGTCCCTTCAGCTGCTGCTTCCCATGGGGCAGCCCTCTTGCTTTTCCGTGATTCCTACCAGTCACGTTGTGATGAGGCGTCCTCTTCTGTCTGTGGTTATAGGACTTCTTTCCAGCTGGTGCTGTGTTGGTAATTCCAGCTGACTTTTTCTCCCCAAAAGTAATTCCAGATGTGACCTGGGTGGAGATTGGTGTAGCTCCACTTCTTCGCCATCTTGCTGGCTCACCTATTTTTTTTTTTTTTTTTTTTAAGATTTTATGCATTATTTTTAGAGAGAAAGGAAGAGAGGGAGGAAGAGAGGGAGAGAAGCATCAATATATGGTTGCCTTTCACCTGCCTCCAGCTATGGACCTGGCTTGCAACCTGGTTATGTGCCCTGGCTGGGAATTGAATCAGCAACCTTTGGGTTTGCAGGCTGGTGCCTATCCACTCAGCCACCAGCCAGGGCTTATTGGCACATTTTAATTTTTTTTTGGTATTAACTCTTCAAATTCCAGTATGTACTTTAAATATGGGTAAAAACATGTACGTGTATAAATGTATTTGTGCATGTGTTTGGTAATATTGCAATTGCTATTACTTTAAAAGTAAGTCTTTACATAAATGAATTAATGTAGACATTTTGAAATAAAGAAAACTTTGTATTATGATTTGAGAGGCTGACAGAAGGTAGTAATTAAATGGTGAATTGTCTGGATGTAAAAAAAAAGGAAGTACACATCAGAATAGAGAGGAGGATATTAAGAAGAATAAAGGAAATGGAGAAGCCTAAGAACTTGTATGCATGACACGTGGACAGGAACTAAGGGGGTCATTGCCAGAGGGAAGGTGGGTAATGGGAGGAAGGAGGCAAAGGAGGTAAAATTGGGACAACTGTAAGCAAAATGAATAAAATATATATTTTTTAAAATGAAAGAAATACATAGTGTGTCTGCATCAGAGGATAGATAGAATCAGGAATTCTGTGGGTAGAGATAGAAAAAAAAATTTAAGAAAGTGGTCAGGGAAGGCCTCACTGAAAAAGTGACAATTGAGCAAAGACCTGAAAGAATAAAGAAGCAAGTAACGGGTCAATCTGGGAGGAAATTTTCCAATGCCAATTCCAGCAAGTGCAAAAGGCTTGAAGATGATTCTTCCAGGTAGGGCTATGAAAAACAGCTGTACTGCCAGAATGGAGAATTTCCTGTAAGTGGAGGGAGATTCCCTGCCTGGCAACTTTGGCAATAAAGAGCCAAGCTCAATAACAAAATGGAAAATCCTGGTGGATAGAGAGACACCTGGAAAAAAATGGGGGTTTTGAAAGGAAGAAGAGACATTTGGTGGGCAGCCCACAGTGTCTTCATTAGGAAGTCATTTCTTAGTAAGAATGAGAGATGTGGCAGATTCCTAGAAGAGGTCCATCATGGAGATGATAGTACTGATGAAGAAAGCAGGAATTATAAACATCTGAGTTGGAAGAAAACAAGCACCTCTTCTTTTTTGTTCCTTCTGGTGATTAGAAAGAAAGTGTTGAGCCAACAGCTGGTGATGTAGCAAATAATCTCTGAACTGCACTTCAAGCTCTTAATGAGGAAACCACTAATTATTCCAATGGCTAACAGAGTTCTTTTTAGTCCTCCTGGCATTGTCCATGAGATCATAGTATGGAGTGATGGGATGGAGTCCAACCTAAATATCTCAAGGCTAATGTCAGCAAACCGGTTCATGCAGAAGAGTTTTGATTTTCATTCAAACTTTATTTAGCTCACAAATGCCAAATTCTAAACTCCAAACTGTGGGTGTACAACCTTTGTTCCAGATATCTTTGTAGGGCAAGGATGGTAGTAACCTCCTGATGACTAGTCTTTCTTCCAGTTTTCAATCCAGAAGTGCTAAAAAAAAGTTGATGGAAAACTAAATATCTCAAATAGTTATGCCCAGATGGTTGAGGTTGGATTCTGCCATGGTATAGAAGTAGATTCATTTAATAATAAAATGTCCAGAATTCCAGGTAAGAGTGTAAGTCTACAGCATTGTCAAAACTTCTGAATGTTTACAGTTTATATAACCCTATATTGTTCATTTTCACTCAAAACAATGCTGTTATTCCTCTTGTGTCTCTTTTCTGACTCACAAGATGAAAGAACATTACTAATACTTGATGGTGTGTGTGGGGGTGGTGGTGGTAAACCCATTGGTTTATGCTCGTAAGATATACTTTAAGCTAAAAACAAAACAAAACAAAACCCTTTACTCAGAAGGCAAAAGAGATCTGATAGAGTGGCTGAGCCAATATCTTCAGGAATCACAAAGTACAACCTTTTGCAAAATTGATTTTCTCCAAACATTATTTGGAAATACTTAGATATTTAGATTTAATTTTCAAGTTATATAAAATGTCAACTTATGGAATTTTAAAATCTTATTTAATCTTCTGTATAATTCCTATTATGAAAAAAACAAAACAAAACAAAAAAACTCTGCCTGCCTTCATTCCAAACTTGCTTAGAGCAATGCTTCATGGCTATTTTTTCCCTCGACTTAAGACATATCTCAAAATTTCTCATATTACTAATATTCACTGAAAGAATTGGAGAGGATATTAGCATAGACTAAGATATGATACAGTTCTAAATAAACCCTAAAATCACATTGGCTTAATTTCATAGATGTCTGTTTGTAGCTCACCCAAAGGCTATTGGGTATGAGGCAGTACTTCATCTTGTCAACACACCATCAGGAACATGAAGCTCCCATCCATGGTCACCATGGCAGAAGAAGAGAGCTAGAAGTCAAATGGAATGATTCCATCTACATCCAATGTCAAGATCCTAGTCACATGATCCCAACCTACTAGGAAAGCTATGGAGGAAATGCACAGGAATTTATATGTGGCATAGTGAGGACCAACAGCTCTGCTTGATACTTCCCAATACACCTTCTCTCCTTCCTCCCACACACAAAAATCAGTAATGTCAACCCCATATTTACTCAATTTAGCTTCAAGCCCAGGGTCTTCAGGTGATATACAAGTCTCTATTAAGTCTAGATGTAGCTTCTCCTGGGCCAGACACCAGTGACATTTAAAAATATTTAATATTATGTCCTGTCCAATGTACAATGGTAAAATGAAGGCAGAATTGCTGCAATAAATGCTCTTATTCAGAAAAGGGAAGAAAGAGACGCAAAGCAAGTACTTACGTGGAGTTCTAAAATCCTGCTGCAGTATTTTGGGCCAAAGATAAGAGAGGTTTCCTGATTAGCCCTGATCTGATTCTGCCCTCTTAGGGGGACTTTTCTCGTTTATCACTTTCTCTAATCACACCTAGAATGGGTGTGAGGACTCATCTCTTACTCCAGGCTGTAGCCTCCAACATTTGCTTCTGTCCTTGAAGGTTGGGGACCAAAGGTTGTTGTGCAACCGAAACCATCAAAAGCCTACTTTTAAACATTTAAGCTGCATTTTATTTTATTTTTTTACATTATCTTTTAGTCCCTTTATACCTTCCCCACAACAGTTCTCATCACACTGTTGTCCATGTCCATGAGTTCTTTTTTCTTTTTGTTCCATCCCTCCATTCCTAACCTCTCCCCACCACTAGCTGTCATCCTATTCTCTATGAGTCTGTCCCCATTTTCCATGTTAGCTGTTTGTTCATTAGATTCCACATATGAATGAAATCATATGGTATTTATCTTTCTCTGACTGACTTATTTCACTTAGCATAATGTTCTCCCATACTATTGCAAAGGGTAAAATTTTCTTTCTTTTTTCTTTTTCTTAACCTCCAAATAGTATTCCATTGTGTAAATCCCCCACAGTTGTTTTGTCCATTTATCCATTGATGGATACTTGGGCTGTTTCCATATTGTCAATGGTAAATAACACTGCAATGAACATAGGGGTGCTTATGTGCTTTTGAATTAGTGCTTTGGGTTCTTTCAGATATATTCCCAGGTGTGGGATCACTGATTCAAAAGGCAGATCTATTTCTAATTTTTTGAGATATCTCCATATTGCTTTTGGTTGTACCAGTCTGCATTCCAACCAATAGGGCAAAAGGGTTCCCCTTTCTCCGCATCCTCACCAGAACTTGTTGTTTGCTGATTTATTGATGATAGCCATTTGGACATGTGTGAAATGATATTTCCCTGTGGTTTTAATTAGAATTTCTCTGAAGATTAGAGACGTCGAGCATCTTTTCATTTTTCATTGGCCCTCTGTACGTTTGTCCTCTTTGGAAAAGGTCTATTCAGGTCCTTTGCCCATTTTTTAATTGTGTTTTTGGTGTTGAGTTTTCAAAGGCTTTGCCAGTTTTGCATATTAACCCCTTATCACATATATTGACAAATATATTCTCACATTCTATGGGTTGTCTTTTTATTTTGTTGATGATTTAGTTTGCTTGGCAAAACATTTTTATTTTTATGTAGTCTCATTTGTTTATTTTTTCTTTTGCTTCCATTGCCTAGGGAGATATATGAAGACCCTGGCTGGTGGCATAGTGCATAAGGTGCTGGCCTGTGAACGCAAAGGTCGCTGGTTTGATTCCCAGCCAGGGCATATAAATAGGTTGCAAGCCAGGTCTCTAGTCAGGTCTGTAGCTGGTGGCAGGTGAAAGGCAACCATACTCTGATGTCTCTCTCCCTTACCCTTGCTCTGAAAATAATAAATAAAAAAATTTTAAATTGCTATGAGCATTGTCTGAGATTTTGCTGCCTGTTTTCTTCTAGAACTTTTATGGTTTTGGCTCTAACATTTAAATCTTTGATCCACTTTGAATTCATTCTTATGTGTGGTGTGAGAAGGTGGTCTCGTTATATTTTTCAGTCTGTACCTGTCCAATTTTCCCAACACCATTTATTGAATAAACTATCTGTAGCCCATTGTATGTGTTTGCTTCTGCTGTTGAACATTAATTGATTATAAAGGTATGGATTTATTTCTGGACTCTCTATTCTGTTACATTGATCTATGTGTTTTGTTTTAATGCTAGTACCATACTGTTTTGATTACTATGGTTTTTAGTACAGTTTGAATTAGGTAGCATGATTCCTCTAACTTTGTTCTTCTTTCTCAGGATCACTGTTGCTATGCAAGGCCTTTTGTTCCATATAGATTTTTGAAATATTTGTTCTAGTTCTATAAAATATATCATTGGAATCTTGATAAAAATTGCATTGAATCTAAAGACTGCTTTGAGTAGTATGGACATTTTAATGATATTAATTATTTTTTTCCATGAACATAGTATGTGCTTCCACTTATTTGTATCTTCTTCAATTTCTTTCTTCAGTGTCTTATAATTTCCTAAGTATAGGTCTTTTACATCCCTGGTTAAGTTTATTCCTAGATATTTTATTCTTTTTGAAGTAATTGTGAATGGGATTATTTTCTTGATTCCCATTTCTTGTTAGTTCATTATTGGCATATAAAATGCAACTGATTCCTGGATATTAATTTTGTGTCCTCTACTTTGCTAAATTCATTTATCAGTTCTAGCAGCTTTTTGGTAAAAATTTTTTGGTTATTTATGTACAGAATCATGTCATCTGCAAACAAAGACACTTTCACTACTTCCTTTCCAATTTGGATGCCTTTTGTTTCTTTTTGTTGTCTGATTGCTATGGCTAAGACTTCCATTACTATATTGAATAAGAGAGGTGAACCAAAGTCTTTTGTATTTCAGGCTTGGGGTTTTTTTTGGGGGGGGGGAGGGGGATATAATTTCTTTAAAAAATCAGTACATTTTTGATGTATCAGATTCTAATCAGGTTCATTCTTAGGGCATTACCCTCCAGAACTTCCAGCCTGACTTGTACACAAACCATTATGCTCCTTCAGCCTGAGTATTGTCACAGATAGAGAGAGTCCAAATACTATTGACCTATCTGAAAACCCTTTTTTGGTGATCTGGTGTGAGCCTATGTTTAAAATCATTCTCCTGGAATTTCTGAATCACCAGGCCATGTGGTCACAATTCCCTGTCAATATTTCTCACTCTCTATTTAAAATTGTTGCTAATACTTGAATGTATCTTAAAATTTATAAGTTATGATTTCTGACAAGGAATGAAAGAATACGCATTTAAAAATCTGCTTATTCTCTAGTCCACAGCTGTCTTGTTTCTGCTCTAGATTTTGTCACTCTCTTCCCTATTATACTATATTTTATAAGTGCTATATTTCCTTCTTTGTTAGGAGGGTGTTGAGGGCTCAGGTCAACACAGCTGGTAGGGTTCTTGAGGAGTTCAAGGGACATTTCACCCAAGCTGAGAAGGTGGACACCATTAAGGCACCAAGCAAAGCTGGATGCAAAACAAAAAGAGGGCGGGGATTGGTGAGTCATAACACTAGATGGGGCAGAAGCAAGGATCTACTCTGAGGTAAGAGGCTAGAATTCCACACATCCAGAAACAAGAAAGTGAGCAAGTGTTGGCTGAATATGCAAGAGGAGAGATACAGTTGTACGAAAATGCTTGCTGTCTTCAATTTCATCTAAGAAGTCCTTGGAATCACTGGCATGGGCGGGTCCCTGAGGTTATAGCTGACGATAAGGCAGATAGTACAAACCTCTAGACTTTCAAAGATTTCCTAGAGTTTGCCTCCTTATCCCCCAATCTCAATCACTACCCTGTTACTTTTATTATATTTTAAAGTTATTTTTGTTCTCTTGCCTTTTTGCTTAAAATGTATATCTGGGTTAGAGTTTCCTTTTTTTAAATTCTGGATTAAAAAGTTATACTCTTTATATCTCAAGCAACATTTTGGCAGGAAGTTAGCAGAAACATATGGGCCTCAGCATTTTGATGCCCAGACTGGCTTCTGCCAAAACGTTTCTTTGCTGTCAGATAGACAGCAACAATGTTTGGGACTGTTGGGGAATCATCCAACACAGCCCAGACTAGTGAATGCTGGGGCCTAACAGCCCTTGTGTGTAGCTGAAGGACTTCCCATCCCCAAGCCTGAGAATTTTCAGAGGTGAGAGTGAGGAAGAGTCAGCCATTGTCTACTTCTTAAAGCTGCAGGAGCTCTAGGTGGTATGTCTTAGCTTCAGTCAATTCTCAGACAGTGATAGGATGACTGAGACAAGCTGTGGAGGATATTGGTCAGAATTTAAACCAGAAATAATAAACCACTCTTTGTTTAAAACGAGAGAATTGAATTAATTGGTTGCACAGGAGATAGTAGGACTAAAAGTCAAATAGGAGACAGTAAGGCAACCATCCCAGAGATCAGACAAAACAGAAAGCCATTAGCACCCTAGAGTGGAGGGCAATGGGGAAGGCAGGGTTTTCAATGCTGTCATTGAAAGTTGGCAGCATGATGGGCTTGCCTAATGGGATCTGGAGCCAGAAAAGAAACTCAGTAACTGCCAGAGACACTTCTAAGGCTAACAGGGAGTGGGGAAATACTCTGGCTTCCCTTGTTCTTACCATCTAATTTTATTCCAGTGCTTCACACTAGATGAAACAGAAGACCGCAGACATGGGGCCTGGAACATCAACCAGCCTAGAACCTCAGGCTCCCTGCAATATAGACGGGTCTGACAGCAAATAGGCCAGGGCTGTCCTGCATGAGGGAAGGAGTTAACAGCTGGGATTGATTAAGGAACTCACCCTGTGATCTAAAGTAGGTACAGCCAAATCCCCAGCCAACTCAGTGCTTGGAATATTGGAACAAGAAGGAAGATAATCCTGAACACTTGTTGTAATGATCTTGGTGCTGTTTTATTTCTAGGCTGGGATTCAAAGAGTTAATTGCTATTAAGGTGGCATGGGAAGACCTGGATATCGCTTTGGGCAGAAGCTGCTGAACATTTTTAGCTTTCAGTTAGGGGAACTCCAAGCTGAAAACAAAACAAAACAAAAACTGGGTCTGGAGATTACATGGGATGGAATGCTATGTTTAAATAGGCAAAATCTATAGGCCAATGGCTAGATCTTCAAAGACAAAGGTCTGATATCAGGGAATATAATAATAGTACAATGTCATATAGGAACAGTATTAAAACCATTTATATGATTAAACCAGCCTACCAAGAACTGGGAAGGAGCTGAACTATCCCAAGAAAGCATAAAAATCCCCAGACAAAACCAGAACAGGCAGTCATGATCAATAGAGCACAGAGCTCAGCAATGAAGAGGGAACTTCATTCATTCACCCCTTAAGTAAGTGCCAACCAAACTAATCAAGGCTGAAGATGCCAAAGCCAACCTGTGCTTGTACCTAAAGTTGTCTATACTGTAATAGGAAAGGACAGAAATAAACACATCATCAAAATAATGTGCAATAAATGACATAACAGCATAATATGAAAGGGAAGCATCCCAATTCCCCAGAAGGAGCAATAGCATATTAGAAATGTCCTAGATAGGGAGCGGGTGGCTTGCTAAGGAAATGCAAATGCAAGCCATGAGAAATGATCTTAGAGAGAACTGGGACTACCTAACTGAATAGGTTTAGAAATCATGTTAAGTCACTTCTTCTCAAAGTTAGTATGATGTTATCGAAGGGTTTTAAGCAAGGGAAGCACGTGAGCAAATGTGGCATTAGAAAGATCATGACAGTATGACAGATGATGGATTGGAGACGAATCAGGCTAGAGGCAGGAGAGAAAGTCAAGGATCATTTTAATAAATAGGAAATGAGAAGAATCTGGAATGAGTTATAAACAGTACAAATGGATGGAAAAGGTGGATATAAGATATTACTGAAGAACATGTATGTAAGAGATTAAGATTCTTAGTGACTATTTAAAAGCAGGAGTAGGAGAGAGGGTTATGTACAACTTTTAATCTTGAGAACTTTTCAGGCAGTTTCATTCTTTAAAAAACACAACTCAAAGGATGGGATCAGTTTCGAACAGTCTGTGTTTGAGCTGCTATGGGATAATTCATGTGGAGATCCTGCTAGGAAATTAGCAGGAGAAATATCTAAATTGGTAGTACATACTTGGAAAATCATTGTCATTGGTTTGGGCCACTGACGTTGAAGAATGCCACCACCCAGGAAAGACATTGGTTGACAAGAATATTGTGGTTGGATTTCTGAAAAATACCAACAACTAAGGAGGTGAAAAAAGAGAAATGAGAAGAAAAGACCAGCATGAAAGAAGAAAAAGTTTGGTGTCACAAGAGTCAATGGAAAGGATTTCAAGATTATATGTAATTAACATTTTCAAAATGCTGCCAATTAGACCAAGGCTAAAATGCTTCCATTTGTTTTGGCAAACTGGAGATCTCTCCTGAATTTTGCATTTCCTCTGGACCAGTGGGAATTGACCCATGTGACCTTGATAAAGTAGTTTAATGATAATCCGTGCTCACAGAGACAGTAGTTTAATGATAATCCCTGTTGTAAAAATCAAACGGAATTTCTGCCCATGTAGGAAAGGCTTCTCTCTCTCTATCTGGAATTTATTTCCTTTAGACTTATTTATATTTACACATTCACAGTGCTCCAATATTTTTTAAAAATAAATGTCCTTGAAGAAAATATAGCCTTCTTAACAAATAATGCTAAAGCAACTGGACATCCACATACATAAAAATGAATATAGATACAGATCTTGCAGTTTTCACAAAAATTAATTCAAAATAAATCACAGACCTAAATGTGAAACTCAAAACTATAAAACTCCTAAGATAGCATAGGAGGAAATCTAAACAATTTTGGCTCTGGTCATGAGTTTTTAGATACAATACCAAAGGCACTATCCATGAAAGAAATAATTGATAATCTGGACTTCATTAAAATTTAAAACTTCTGCTCTGCAAGAGACACCATCAAGAGAATAAGAAGATAGGCCAAGACTGGGAGAAAATATTTGTAAAAGATGCATCTAATAAAGGACCGTTATCCAAAAATATACAAAGAACTCTTATATCAAAAAACTCAGCAATAGGAAAACAAAAACCTGATTTAAAAAGTGGACCAAAGACCTTAACAGCCACCTCACCAAAGAAGATACACAGATGGTAAAAAGCATATTAAAAGATGCTCAACCTCATATGTCATCAGGAAAATGCAAATTAAAACAACAGTGAGATACAACTACACACCTCTCAGAATGGCGGAAATCCAAAACACTGGCAACAGTCCTTGCCAGGATGATAACTCATGCTTGCTCTCTTAGCAATACACTCTTCCCCATCCAACTCTATATTCATCTTCTTAGAGTAGCTCCAAATTACAGTCTCAGGCACGTTGTCCCAAAACGTATTGGCAAATAATTCTCTTTCTATTCATAGCATGGACTTTTTTCAATGCCTCCTTCTTGCTCTACTCTAAGGTCTGTCCCTAGATTTTGTTAAAGACCAGGAGTTAGCAAACGAGAGCCCATGGGCTGGACACCTAAAACTGTTGTAAAATCCAGAAACACAGCCACACCCACTTGTTTATGTATTGTCTATGGCTGCTTTCATGCAATAGTGGCAAAGCTTATAACAATTACTGTCTGATGCTTTAAAAGAAAGTTTGCCCATCTCTGGTCTAAATTGGCCCTGCCCAATAGACCCCTCTGCAAGGATGGAAATGCACTGTCCACATGTGGTTATTGAACACTTGAAATGTGGCTAGTACAACTGGGGAAGAGAATTCTTGACTTAATTAACTTTAACTGGTTTATTGTTATGGGTAGCTAGTGGCTAGTAGATTGACAACACAGGTGTAGAGGCAATGAAGGGAATTGGAAAGGGGTAGAGGTTTTTAGGAGAACAAACACACCTTAGAGTCATTCATTTCACAAGCTGTAGAAAATTGAGAGTTGTTTCCTCTAGGGGACCACACCAGCTGGTCCAAGAATCAGAGGTACTGGGGGAGGGGGACTAGGGAGGCTGTTGACAATGCATAAGCCCATCCACCCTGAAATCCTCATTGTAGGAGACACTGGAGCTGTGAATTTAGGCACTTTGAAGCTCCAGCACTCTTACATTTAAATCTTGGGTCTGATTACTAGCATAGGAGGTATGTGTCTCTTTAAACATTGCCACTGAGGCATTATGGTTTTCATACCATGCCCCAAGTTGATAGATTTTTGACTTGGGTCTTTTTCATTCCTTCCATGGATGCTGACAATAGCCAACTAATTTCCCACTCATTGTAACTAGCTGTGCCCAATATCCGTCAAGCATCAGACCTTTGGCTTGAGCCAGTTCAGGCTCTTCCACAGGTTTCCCCTCTCAGTCCACCATAGGTGAAATCTAAGAAACTGAGGTCCTGTGCAGTGCCAGAGGTAATCATTTTCTCACTCATCAGGAATGGGGGCTGCCCCATCCATCCTGTCAGTACCTGCTTCCTGTAACTACCCTTGCTGTCAACTTTCTTAGTCTGGATTCCCCCAGAAGCAGACAATGAGAGAAACATTTGTATGGATATGGTTTTATAGGAAATGGTCCAGGGGAGAGGGGCTAGGGACTGGGAAAGCAAGACAAGAAAGAGTAGAAAGCCAACCGTAAAAAAGAAAAAGAAAAAACAAAAATAGTACAAGGTATTACCAAGCAAGTTACTATGAATGACATCCAGGGCTCAGTTCTGCTGGGACCCCTGGAAAATGGTGTGGAATGCACCTTGGACTTATCGTCTTCCATCATTACTGGGTAATAGTCCCAGCATGTCAATTTTCTGGTGCTCCTGCCTGTCCTGTGCCTAAGATGAGCTAAAACTCTCAAGTGGAGAGACAGCTGCAGGTGCTTGTCATCTTCATGTCAGGAGTTGTGAGTGTTGCCATGGTATGGACCAGGCACCAACAGCTACGACAACACTGAATACATTTAAAAAGCCACTTGTCCTCAAGCAAAGATGTCTGCTCAAAGCAATAAAACCAAAATGAAAACAATACACACACACACACACACACACAAACTTCCTTGGCCACCAATAGAGGTAACCAGTATACAATACTTCACTCTGACAATTGGCAATTAAAGCAGAAAATTAGAAAATTAAGCCTCAGACCTAACTTCCCTGTATAAACTATATTTCAGAGCAATCAGCCCTGGTGAATGAAGAAAAAGTCTTCTTTAAGGGAAAATTATCATTTTTTAATCACTGTTTTGTAGGGCTGAAATAACACAAAGTAATTAATTTTCTTTAATATATTTCATAATAAAAAGATGATAGAGGAAACAAGTAAGGGGAAACTGTGTACTTTATTTATTTAACTTAGAAAGTCCTTTTCTTATCTGGTCCAACACAGTCATCAGCTTTGGGTTGCATATACATTCTTATAATTCTGATTACCCATTATTAAAATAAACAAAGCACTACATAATGCAATTAAACTGCAAGGTACAGTGTTTTTTTTTTTCCTAAGAGGCAAGCTCCAAACAATAATAATTATTTCTGCTTTGATCACATGATAACCTTAATATTTCCCTGATGAATTAATCCACTTATAGGTAGCCAAATGCTTGTTGCAAAATCTTGCATGTGGACACACCTCATAGGTTTGTTGTGTGGATTTTAAAAACAATGAATACAGAGATCCTACCAAAGTGTCTGGCATGTGGGGAAGGTACTAAAAGTAGATGCTTTTTCCACTTTTTCCTCCCCTTCCCAAACCTAAGTAGGAAAAGCTTCTTTTAGCCCCTTTCAAATGTAAATATATTTCCTGAGAAGGGTACTAAGTTAATTCATTAGCACCTCCCAACACATAAGCAGAGTTTACTTTATCAGATTAACTACAGAAAACAAAGTCCTGAGGCAATGGGATGTCAGTTGCATAAATGTTGACACAGACAAGCTAGTATGGAAAGTAAATAATGTTCCATCTTTTCTTTGTTTGTGGATGGGCATTTTCTGGGGTGCTTTTGTTATCAATCTCATTTAATCCTGGAGATCTCTATTTGAGAGAGGAGGCTCAATAAACTTTAAAGCAAGCGGCTCATACATAAATTGCATAGCTAGAATTAGAACTCCAGTCTTCTGACACCAAAGTCCAAAGGAAGACTGGATGGCTGGAGGCCAGAATGAGAACATTGAAGAAAAGAACCACAGGGTAAGGGTTTCTTAAAGATGGGATGAAAGGTGAGGTGCTTTTCCCCTTTGTAAGGGGTCTCCGCAGGCACCCCCTCTCTTCACAGTTTGCCTAGGATTTCTGTTTCTATAATTATCCCTATCGTATTTACAATGAATTATTCATGAGACAATCTTTTTGGTGACCTGAGATGGCCTAATATTCAGCTCTCAAACTAAGTTCCCAGAATATTCACGACCATGTTGATTTTACTCACAGCTAAAAGCAAATTTTTTTTTAAAGAATCTTCAAATCATACCTAAAGACTATGTTATGATCCTGTAAAAATCTAGCTTCATTTTTCCTATTGTTGACCATATATATGATATTTTTTTTTCCTTAAAAAATATTGATTGTTTTTGTTTTAGTCATTTGAAATCCAGGGTACAATGAGTTTTAATGGCAAAAGATAGCTTATTTTTACATCCCTTCCTGTGGAAAACACTTAAAAAAGCAAAGATCTTTCTTTTATGTCTTTTGTATTTGTAGCTTTAAAAATTCAAAATTAGAGAAGTGTATAAATGAGACAGTGATGTTTCCCCCATAATCCCTTTCTCTAGCATGAAGCAGTTAATAGCTACACAGTTCCTTTCAGATTTTTTATTTTACAGAGTTTACGAAGCACTTCCACATTCTTCATCTCATTGAAACCTCACAACAGCAGTATTCAATTATAAATGTGAGGTTGGGGAAATTGTTTTCCAGTGAACTTTAATAACCTTCTCACCAAAGGGAGTTACTATGACTGACTACCTTCTAGTCACATTTTTGCAAACCCAGGACTGAATTGATTCACTGTGACCTTTTGTGCTCGATTCATATAGCAAAGAGCAGACTGGGTGAGGAGAGCAGAATCAACCCAAAATCTGCTAAGCATTTTGGTTCTATCAGCTACAGCCTTAGCTAACCACAAAGCATTTGCATGGATAATAGATAAAGATGGAGCAGTGATCCAAAATATTTTAAGGGATGCATTTTTCCAGATCACGAACCCAGAAAAATGTAGGCTGAGCTAGTCTAAACTGTGGTATAAAACTGAGTTCAAATTAAATCGTGGTATCTCCTCCCTGTATAAGTGAGATAGACTTCACATGCCAGTTACCATTGGAGATAAAGTAACAGCTCTCAAATTAATGGAATAAAACAAGTCCCCACAGGCTAACAGCATAGTCTTGGGGGTAGCTGCTTAATTAGTGGGGTCTTTGTTCTAATAGATCTTTTAGATAAGATCTTGAAATCACCTCTGGGTGGGTGGGGGAGGAGGGAGCTGGGGAGAGCATGGAGTCTTAGGTGAATCCAGTTACCATATTTTTAAACTACACTAATGGAAAGATAAGGACCTTGATTCCAAAAAGCCAAATCAACTTCATCTCTTAAATTAGTTTTATGTAATGAACTGTCTAATTTGGCCTCTGAAGTTGCTTCAAAGAACCCATTATGATGTCCAAGGACTACCCATGATTAAATTTCCCTCCAAAAGCAAATTAAATAATAGCTCGTATTTTTTAGTTTTAATTCCTTTTCTAAATCATAAGCAGAAATGCTTACTAGGTAAATTGGTCATTTTTATTATTGTGGCTTTAACATTTGATGCTTATATTATTTTCTTAAACTCTTTGGTCTTGAACAGAAGCAAGAGAAAGTGGTGACTGAAGTAGATTTGATTTCCACTGAAACAAAAAGGCAGCAACAAGTCTCTGAGCTCCCTGGACTCTGAGCAAAATGCAGAATGACTTGGAGTACCGTGACCTAGCTTGAAAGGTTGTAATGGCCCAGATAGTGATTCATGTTTTCACAAAACACAAGGCTATCTCTCTAACCTCACAGCCTAGTCAGAGCCTCCTCCACTGAGCTGCTTTTGATGATGAGACTTTGGCAGCTGGTCTAAGAGAGAAAAGGACATTCAGGGAATTTTAAGTGGCTTGGATCAGCAGTTGTCATATACAATTGATGTTCATTTATATTTCACTAGCCAAAAGCTAATGCTGCTGAAAACTGGGGGAAAATATTTCAAATATTAATCGAGCTCAATCCTGCTTTAATGTAAAAAATGAGCTGTCTTACCTTTTTTAAATCCTAGAATCAGAGGGAGATTTAATATTTTCTGACAGTGTTTTAAATACTTTGCTGTTCAGACTTCAATGAATCCACAATAATTATATCAGTTAAACCAGCTTGGTTTTTTCAAGCTATTTCAAGCTTAGGGTACTTTTGAACTCCTTATCATGGCATTCAGCCTTTGATACCAGGTTTAATGGAGAAAGGGCCAATCCTCAGATGGATCACCACTTAGCTGTTTAACCCCTTTACCCATTAGTTGTTTATGTTTTAATCTGTCGACTCAGTGGTCTGTAATTTCCCGGTCTCTTCCATTCCAGGAAGTTTAATTGCACAGAATCTAGGAACCATATGCTATTTCCAGGCTTTAAGAAAGATTCAGAGATTTTTAATTCCCCAAAGATCAAACAATAAAGACTTCAGTAGATTATCATTAAGAACTGACTTAAAATTAGTGCCTAACTAAGCCTTTTATAGGACCCTTTATTATGTCATTTCTATGAAGGAGGCTAAAAAATATTATCTTTGTTTCACAGGTGGAGATAGGATGAGATACCAACATACCGTTTTTTGTGTGTGTGCTGGTGGGGAAGTACCAGTTTCTTTCAGTAGAAGTTAATTCTATTTACCCTTCACCACTCCCTCAGGAAAGCCAACAATTTCATCACTGTTTTGGCTTCAATCAGCTTGTTCACTCTTGAACCACACTCTCCAGCAAAAGGTGATGGTCATGTTATATTGTATTGGCAAGTGTAGCCTTCACCTCTGCAATGATTGAATAAACAAAAGGGCACATATTTTTCTTCAGAAGAACAGCCAAGGAGCACTAACCACATTTACATAAAGCAAGTGGATGAATTAGAAGGCCCCCCCTCTCTGTGGAAGTAGGTAGCGAGCCTCACCTTCCTAAGAAACATGGGTATGGTGGTGTAGACCCTCTTTATTTCTTCAGCTTCTTTTAAAGTTTAAAATATACCAATGCAAACCAGTGATCATATTTGGGAACTCTTTGTTTTCCATAATTTCCTATGAAAAAATAAATGAGAAGTCATAGAGTGGATGCTTATTAATAACAAAAGAAATGATCAAAGAGAGAAACATAAATGGTAATGAGATCAGAGCAGGACTGCAAAATACAGACATTACCGGACCAAAATAGAGGAGAGATGATAACAAGACAAGGTTTGCTTTGAACTCCTTAGTCAGCATTTATCATATTTTCTCTTAATTTCCTAATAGCCATTTGTTTTTTACATTTAACTATCTCTTACAAATCCAAACTTTCATTATTTGATGCTCTTTTAGTTTAACCCTGCCTAACCCCATTGGCATGCTCCTCCAAGATAAATATCAGCAACTAAATTTCTTTTGAGAAATCAGCTGATAGTCTATGGGAACCCCTTTGTAGGTGACTCTCTACTTTTCTCTTGCTACTTTTAAGATTTTCTCTTAAAGCCCTGGGTGCTGGCACAGTGGATAAGGCGCTGGCCTGTGAACCCAAAGGTTGCTGGTTCGATTCCCATCCAGGGCAATATAACCAGGTTGCAAGCCAGGTCTCCAGCCAGGTCCATAGCTGGAGGCAGGTGAAAGGCAACCATACATCGATGTCTCTCTCCCTCTCTGCCTCTTTCCCTTCTCCTCTCTGAAAAATAATAAATAAAATCTTTAAAAAAGAGATTCTCTTTTTAATTATGATGTGCCTTGGTATGGTCCTATTTGGGTCTACCTTGTCTGGAATTCTCTGTGCTTCCTGGATTTGTATGTCTATTTCCTTCACCAAATATGGAAACTTTCCCTTCATTACTTTTTCATACAAGTTTTCAATTCCTTCCTTTTCCTCTTCTCCTCTGGCAGCCCTATGATTCAGATGTTGGCACATTTAAAGTTGTTCCAGAGGCTCCTAAGCCTCTCCTCAATTTTTTTTTTTTTTTTAATTCTTGCATCTTCATTCTGTATTGGTTGACTATTTACTTCCTTCCATTCCAAAGCATTGATTTGAGCTCTGATTTCCTTCCCTTCACCATTTATTTTGTGTTTACATTGTAAGGGGTGGAGCCTCAGGTATTCATCAGTGACCTCTTCATGACATTGTGGTGCTGTATGTGGGGAAGGGGTCCAAGAGGGAACAGTGCTGCCTACTCAGCACTCACCCCCTTTTCCGTTAAACAGACAACCCTGCTGTGAGATGGGTAGTTTCTTCTGCCACCCCAACCCCCACTGGTTTTCACAGTAAGAAACAGTGTGGCTTTATTTACCCCTAGTGCTGGAATCATGAGCTGCCAGGTCTGGTCTGGGGCTGGGCTGGGATAGTTTCTTAGCATTCCTTTCCGGCTTTTGAATTTGTGACTGCACTTTCCACCAGCTGGACCCAGTCACTGCCAGTGGTGCCACTGCCGAAGGTGCGGGTACTGCTTCTGAATTTGCCTCTGCCTCCACCACCACCCCTGCCTGCAGTGCTGCCACACCCCATCCTTCCAGCCATGGCTCCACCCCTGCTACCTGTCCAGATGAGTATTTCTTCTTTATTTCTTTGTTGGGCCTCCTTTCAGTTCAATTTTCTGGAGCTTTTGATTGTTTTTATTGTTTTGAGTAGATGTATTCTTTCTCAGTTGTGAAGGAAGACACAACATGTCTCTGTCTTGGCCAGAAGTCAAAAGGTGTTTTTTTTAAAGATTTTATTTATATTTTTAGAAAGAGGGGAAGGGAGATAGAAACATCAATGTATGGTTGCCCTTCACTTGCCTCCAGCCACGGACCTGGCTGGAGACTTGGCTTGCAACCTGGTTATGTGCCCTAGCTGGGGAATTGAACCAGTGACCTTTGGATTTGCAGGCTGGTGCCTTATCCACTATGCCACTGGACAGGGAAAAAGGTGTTTTTATTGTCCTCATTTACCAGATGAGAGAACTTGAGGAACATTTTTAGAGTCATACAAGTTGTAAGAAGTGAAGTTCACATTTTAACCCTGTTCTGTGTGACTCCTTAGCTCTTGATCACTGTACTATACAGCTTCTGCAAAACCCACTTGCCCAAACTGTGTACGTGACCATAATCTTACAGGGATTATAGAGACACCAAGCAAACGAGCCAATGGTTAAATCCTAATAAGGCAACTGCTCAGCATTCTAACTTAGAAAGATTAAATAGAGGAAAAATTTGAAAATGAAAACTGAAAACCCAAGAAACAGCAAGAAAATGACTCAGGTTCAAGCTGGTGTTTAACCATGTGTCAGAATAGGCTCTTTAATGTTTTTACTTGATATGAAAGACTCTTCTCTACATTGGTATATATTTTTGATATCTGTCACAAAACATTACAATTGCTTGTTGCCTAACAAATGACTATTTCCAATTCTTTCCTAACAGAAACCCCATTTTACTAAGGGCAACATTACTTTCAATTAAAATGACTCACTTCCACAGACTCCCTTTGTCTGTGGGGTGGCTTTTGATACGAGACTGGCTGATGACATATAAGTAAACAGTCTTTCTTTCGGTCCAGACTTACTGAAAGTTACCATTTATTGTTGAAAAGAGATAACTTCACACCCACTTTAGCAGAATATATACTAAAGTTGAAATCATACAGAGAAGATTGGCATAGCACTTGTACAAGAATGGCACACATTTGTGAAGCATTTTTTTATTTTGCACAGTTCCAAGAGGATATTTGGCACTTCATTGGTTAAAATCAAGAAAATAATATGAGTCAAAGCACAAGTGGGATCCAATATTGAAACTGGTTTTCCAGAGAGAGGGAAAGCTAGGGTCCAACTGATTTATTAACTTGCCTTTTATACATTCATTTCTCTTCTTTTGGCCTGGAATGTGGTTGTGATGTCCAATGGGACAGCAACCATGTTGTGAGCGTGAAGAACATAAAAATTATAGCCTCGGACTAAAGGTGGCATAGTAGAAAGATAGGCAACTGCTTAACTGACGAGTTGCTTATAGCCTTATAGAGCCTCTATACCAACCTAAGTTTGCCTATCTCTGGATTTGTGACAGTTTTCAAAAAATTAATTATACTTAGTTAAGCCACCATAATTGTTTTGTTACTGTTGTTGTCACATGAAGCTTTAAAATAACACCTGGTCACACTATTCTTCCCTTCTATCAGGTTTATTCTTAGTTTACCACCAAAGTCATCTCCATTATTATTGTCATTGCCCAAGTTTCCACTGTATGGATGGCTAGGTAAAATGTCAATTAGTTTGAAAGGAGTGAGCTTATGGCTCTAGTACCTTGCACTAAAGAAGACCTTGGATAGTAAGATGACATTGTACAAAGAACACAGGCTTTGACAAACCTAATGTTCATAACAATTTTAATTCACTGACTCTGAACTTCAGCTTTCTTATCTTTAAAATGAGGACTATAATACCTAAATATTTACTGAGAAGTATGTGAAATGCCTAAATGAGGTGATATATATTTATATATTTTTCCCTTTATTATGAATTCCTCTCTCTCACCAACACAAATGAAACAAATTATTTCACCCTATCCCATTCCTTCCTCAGTGCAATCCCTCAGTCTTCTTGTTATAACTTCCCTTGGAAAACCATTTCCCCTGGTTGTTTGTCCATGGTTTTCATTTTACCTAGATTTTGTGATATTAAAGTGTTGGTGCAAAGGTAGCCCTGGCTGGGCAGTTCAGTTGGTTACAGTATCATCCTGATACACCAAGGTTGTAGGTTCAATCCCCAGTCAGGGCACATACAAGGAACAAGGAATGAATGCATAAATAAGTGGAACAACAAATTAATGCCTCTTTTTCTCTTGCTCTCTCTCTCTCAAAATCAATACATAAAAATTTAAAAATAAAATGTTGATAGAGAAGGAAGTGGAAAGAAGAAAAAGATTCACAGATTATAACCTAGGCATGGATAATTCTTCTCTCAGACAGAAGGGAACTTAAAGAAGAGAGCAGGAAACATTTCCCCTTTTCTCAGAACTTCCATTTTTCCCCATGTGAAAAAGGGAACCAAGTTTGTGTCCATATCTTCAGGTTCACATCACAAAAGATAACTGCATTTTTAATTAGGGTTTCCTTGAGAGCTAAGTCTTCTGAGATGTGCTTTTGGAATAAAGTCATAATCACCTATAGTACATATTTATAATACATACACATATGTATAACACATACATATTTATATATAATATTAGTCTCTGTTACCATGGAAACTATTACAGTGCTAACATATTAAGCATTGTGAAACCACTATAATAAGAAAGAAATTCAAATGAAACACCAAGCATTTCTTTAAGCACAAATAGCTTTAGTAATTAAATACATGGAAACAATGCAGAAAACCACAAATTAATATTTAGAAGCCTGTTCCAGTATGAAAATTGGCTTTGATGTTGTTTTCCCTTTTCCATTGCATTGCATTATACATCTTTATAAATTAAGTTTGGCATTGGGTTAACAAGAATAGATCTGTTACATTGGATCTCTCACACCTGAAAGCTCAGTTCTCATTCTAAACAGTTACACCTTCTATAGGCAGTGAGAAAGAATTTATAGTTCTTTTTATTCATCAGAAAGAGGACTTTATAAGAAGAAAGCTCAGATGTGAAGTTGGTCTTACATCCTTGTTTCATTCAGACAACATGTAGAACTACCCACGGGGTTTCGAATATATTAACATCCTTTCACAATTAACCCTAATGGGACAAGTGTAGCATTTTTCCCCCAAGCAGATAGATTCAAAGCTGAAAAATACATATGTTTAAATAGATCTCATTATGTCAGCTACACCAAATCCCTCCTCTTTATATACAGAAGATTGTACCTCTTTCCACTGTCATGCAACATTAAAATAGGAAGGCATACACAAGGATGACATGGATTTGACAAAAAATTAATGATTTGTACATCATTTTAATGCTTCAAATCTGCAATTCATGTATGCTAATTAGCTCATAATGGGCTGTTGAAGAACAGAACTGTCATCCTGCTGCTTCACAGGTTTCTGGAAGCTCTGATTTGGGACAAACTTGCCGGTTGGCTGCTGGAATCTGGGCTGTAACATGGCAGATCTATGATAGCACCTCCCCCCCACACCCCAACACACAATTGTTTCCTGGATGTGGTGCTTTAATCTATCAGAGTTACGATGGCATATCTCAAATAAGTGGTTCCTGGGTGCCGCAATACATACCGGGAGCAATGGCATAGTATCACTATATCTAAATGATTGATTTCTGGATTTTAGGCTGTCAGGCTATCCCTCAGAGGGCAGCTGTCAGCTTTCTAAATGTATGAAGTTGTATTATGCAGCACATTTGGAAAATGTATGTACAATTTTTTTAAATTTACAGATAAAAAGGGCTGTAAAACTTGGAGAGAAAAAACAAAGGGGGCTAAAAAGATCAGATATCTTTTCTTACTGTGATATCAGCTTTATCTCCCCAATGCAAGAAAAGCAACTAGAATCCTGTTTGTAGGGGGGGCAGGGGTGTCTTTGTGCTGCCTGGCTGGAAACAAAGACTGTCACAACAACGGGAGAGTATAAGGCTGAACTGCTTCACAAGCTAAATGAAAACATCAGGGCTGGCAGGAAGCTGTGAGATTTGAAAACAAGTTGCTCTATTTTCATTGGAGAGAAAACTGATTTTCCCTGATCTCATGGCAGAGACTTGACCCAAGGTGATTCTCAAGTCACATTGGCTGATCAGTAAACCCTGCTGCTGCCCGTGTCTGAAATTGGTTTCAGATTTAAAATATCAGTCAGGTTCCTAATTGCTGAAATTTTGTCTTAAAGACTCCAAAAACAAAGATGTGTTTAATTAAAAGTTCTTTTTACACTGGAAAATACAAACCAAAACCTATAATGGAAGAACTAAGCCTGGCCAGGGAAATAAAATATCTCAAATGTAGTTGAGCTAATAAGGGCTTTTAGATAATAAGAAATAGATATTTTATACTATGCAAAATAATAATACAATATATAAAAGGAAGATTAAAAGTGATCAAGTTAATTAGATTTTTTGTTTGTTTGTAAGAGCTTTGTTTATTAGAGCTTTAAGGCCTTTATGCAAATATAGAGGGGGAAAGGATGAATAAGAATAGGTATTTAATATATGTTGAATAAAGGATATCCTTCAAATAATGTTATGATTCATGGAAGACATAAAATGATATTCTGACTTAGAGGCTACCCATGGCTCTCCAGTCAGCAACGGAAAATGCATGTCAACAGTAACAATAATATTTTTATTTTCACTGGACATCTGATTAACACTTACTTGTGAAAGAAACCAAACCACAAATCTGAAAGCTCTCTTCAATGGTTGGGTTATTCCAATTTGCAGATTTAAAGTTGTGTTTTGGTAAACATTTAGGAATGGGATGGTTGGGTCATTTAATATATATGTATTTAGCTTTTTGAGAAACTGTCAAACTGTTTTCTAAAATGGTTGCACCATTTTACATACCTGCTCCCCACCCTCCAGTCCCACAGTTTGCACATCCCCCTGACCCCAACACTTGGCATGGCCAGTCTTTTTCATTTTAAACATTCTAGTAGTTATGCAGTTATATCTTGCTGTTGTTTTGATTTGTATTTTCCTCATGACTACCGATGTTCGGCATCTTTATATGTTCTTATGTGCCATCTGTATACCTTTCTTTCCCTTTTTGTTGAAGTGACTCTTCAAATATTTAGCCATGTTTTACTTGGGCTTTTCAAAATTATTATCAAGTTTTGAGAATCCTTTGTATATTCTGAATCCAGAGTTTTGTTGGATACATAAGTTGCAAATATTTTCTCCTAGTCTGAGTTTTTTTTTTTCATTCTCTTAGCACTATATATATATATTTTTTAAATTTTATTGTTGTTGTATTAATTACATCCATCCCCTTTTTGCTCCCTTCTGTCCCCCTCCCAACCCACCCATTCCCCCCAAAATCAATCCCACCTGTTGTCCATGTCCATGGTTCCTTCATACTAGGTTCTTGTCTAAGATGCTCCCCTTCTTTGCCTCTGCCTCCCCCCTCCCCCCAACCCCGTTCCCCCTGACCACTGAAGGCCTATTCCTTGTATTCATATACTTGGTTCTGTTTTGCTTGTTGTTCGTTTTGCTCATTATTGTCCC